>PVKA01032855.1:0-18121 GCA_004027165.1 Ctenomys sociabilis
CAATTGCGTCAGATAAGGCAAAGTGAATGGCATATGCTGCAGGATACTAATCAGCTTTTCTTCTGAATGGTTAACAACCTAAGCTCACAGATCAAAACTGGAGAAATAGGAGAGCCACAAGGCCAGCCAACATTTTGGCCCTAGCCTTTCAAGGTCAGCGAAGACTCAGGACATAGGTGAACCTGTACTACAACATCATGAAACTCAGTTGCGCTCCAAATTTTCTTAACAAGGAGATTATGGAGCCACAGAGGAAAGAGATCGAAGTTCTATAGTGTGCCTGGGGAGGGTTACATGGAGAGAAAACTTTCTCTCAGGCTCTCACAGAGAGCAAACTGGTCAAGCATTGACCGTGACCCATCCAAATGGATGACACAGACAAAGGATCTACAGAATAATGTATAGGACTACAAGATAAACCCTGAGGGGAATTCACTGACCTCATAAGAAACAAAAAGTACATGTGTTGGTATATTGGTCTTGCTCTATCTAGGTCTTAACCATTCAGCAGAAAAAGTATAAAAATGAAATGTTCCATGCTTTTTTCAAGGTAAGAGAGTAGCACTCAAAGGCTCACCCTTGAGGAAGTCACTTTCCTGGATTTTTGCATCTTGAGAGTCTAGTATTCAAAGGCACTATGCTTAACACTAAAGCATGGGTCCTAGAAAAAGTGGCCTGAAACAATACATGAAAAATACACTGGAGAAGCATTGGAAAGTTGCCATCTATCTAAAAGTGCTAAGGGAAGATGGTGACAAGGCAGTCACAGATGGGAGCAGAGGGTAGATCCCTGGTGGGATTCTGGACCAGTGGGTAGCCGTGTCCCTGTGTGCGCAGCTCCCCACAGTGAGCAGATGTAGGAACAAAGAAGAGGCAGGGTGAACAGGAAACAGTCTGGTGTGACAATACATTAATAGGGAGGAGAAAAGATGTGCAGAAGGGGCTACTAGTGGAGGTCACGAATGAGGCTGTACCTCATCAGCAGAGGGCCACTTAGGCAGGCAGAGGCACTGGTGTCCTTCCACACAGATTTGAAGATGTAGTTCCATGGGCAGTGAAGCTTTTCACGTCCTGTCCCTTGACTTCTTGACATCGCTGGAGGTGAGGTTGTAGCATTAGTGAGGGCTGGGTGGGGAGGAAATGAACATGGTGAAGACCTGCTCACTGCCACAGGTTCCAAACAGGGTCAACAACAACAACAAAAAAAAAAAAAAAATAGAAAAAAGCAAAAAACCCAGGGCCGGCGGTATAGCTCAGCGGACTAAGCACTTGCTTAGGTAAGCGCAGGGACCAGTGTTCGATCCTTGTTTCCCCAAGCCGCGCCGGCCCCGCCTTCGGGTGCGCTGAGCCGGCGATGCAATCCGGGCGTGGTGGCGTGCGCCTGTAATCCCAGCACATGGGAGGCAAAAAGCAAGATCACTATGAATGTGACCCTGCACCAAAAAAAAAAAAGAAAGAAAGAAAAAAACCAAACAGGGTCAAAAAGGAGAAAGACATTACAACAGGATCATGGCTGTATACCAGCAGTGAGCTGAGTCACTAACCTGCACAGCTGGGGACTTTCTCTAAGAAAGGAAAGCTCTTGGCTCCTGAGCCTCACACCCAGTCCTGGGACGCTGGAGTTGGGGTGCAGCGAATCCAGGACTGGCTCCAATGACAGTAGATAGAAAAACCAGAAGGGTGAGGCTAGGCAGGAACCAGCATCCTGAGATATCTTCTGGGTAATGGAAGGCACTGAGTTCAAGAGAAAGACTGAGGAGGGCACCTATGTAATCTTCAAGGAACTAAACGCACTAGCAGCAGGGTGGCATCACTAACATCAAATATAAGCTTCAAAGGGAAGGAGACATTCATTAAAAAGAGAATACAAGAGCAAGAGGGATGTAACTATGACAATAGGAAGCTGAACTGTGTTGAGACTAAAATATTTATGAAGGAAGGAGGCATATCATGACTACCACTGTAGGGGAAACGGACCTTGTGCAGTCCATCCTCTGCCCCCAGCCTGCCTCTGCAGAATGGCATGACCAGGTAAAGTCATTTCTCAGTGGAAAAATCAGACTTGACATCAGCAAGGTCTACAGTGCTTGAAAAGGGAAAAGAACTCACAGTGTAGATCCTTAAGAGCGAATCAGTGGCTCTGCCTATGGCTTTTTCCTGGGTCAACTGTTGTTTTCCTGGATAACAAAGACTTTCAGCTGAAGGCAACCAGGTTGTTATGGGTGTGTTAATTAATTAATTAATTTCTGTAGTACCAGAGACTAAACCCAGGGTCTTTGTGCTGAGCTACATTTCCAGCCCTTAGAAAAGTAATGGTAAAATATTTTTGAGACAGGTGCTCACTACACTGCCCAGACAAGGTTCAGATTTGCAATCCTGCCTCAGCTCCCAGAGTGCTGGGATTACAGGTGTGCACCACCAAACTGGGCCCATTGGTCTTTATTTTATTCAGTACCCATACACCTATTCAGCCTATAGGTACTGAGTGTCTTCTCTATACTGAGCACTGTGTTAGAGATGAGGGAAATTACAGTAGCCACAAGCAGATGGGCTGCTTTCCCCCATAGCCCCCCTGGTCTCATGGAGGTAACCTGCTTGTTCCAAACTGTTGCTTCTGAAGTGAACAATTACAGCTGTGACTGTAACAAAAGAGAGATGTGGGTGCATCACAGGGTTGGGGTGTGAGGCCTGAACTTTGGCAGGAGACATGAGGAGCTGCTCTGCCACACAACACTTGACCTGATATCTGATGAGGACTCCTTGGTAGAGGCCTGTAACCCCAGCTCTCTGGGAGTCTGAGACAAGGAGGATCACAAGCTCCAGTCCAGCCTAGACTCAGTGAGATTCTGTCTCAAAATAAAAAATGGGCTGGGGATGTAGCTCTGTGAGGATGCGTCAGTTTCAATCCCCAATTGAAATATATACATATATATACATATACATATAGTGGCTAGTTCCAGAGAGCAGAGAGGGACAAAGCAGCTCAGGGAAGAGCCCCATTCCCTGAAGCTAGGTGAAGGAAGGCCCCACAAAACAGACAGCACCCTCGAGGCCAAATAAACAGTGTGTACATGTTCCTCAGAGAATGGGGAGTGATTGAGAGTTTGGGAACAGGGGACTAACAAAGTTAGATTTGCTTTGAAAAGATCATTCCGGCTACTCTGTGGAGAATAGACTGAGGGGCAAGAGACAGAGCAGGTAAGATTAGGTATGGAAGATTAGCTGCCTTCTTGAAGAGATTAATATATACCAGACACAGGGATGCAGAGTACAGCACCTTCAGGGACCAAGCATGCCATGAATGTTAGCAGCTGGAGATGAGTAGATTTCTTCTTTTCTTTGTATTTTAGGGAAGGGTCTACAGGGTGTTCAGAGTCTCACTATTAGATCAGACTTATAGTGATTCGCCCATTTACAGCCTCCCAAGAGCTGGTGTTACAGGCGCGTGCCACCATGCCCGGTCTTAATTGCCATCTCAGCACACTCTGGGGCAGCACAGCCCCAGGCCCAAGGATTGAACCTCCAGCCCCTGCACCTGCTTTCAGGCTCCTTCATCCACTGAGCTTTTTTTGGTCAGCCCAAGCTGAGTAGATTTCAAAAGGAGAAATCCAGTACTGCCAGCTAATGAGGAATCATTTAGATCAGGCAGTATTTCTGATTTGCATATTATATCTATTAAACCTATTTTTCCTGTAGGTTCTAAAGTCAGTCATAATTTTTTAAAGTAATAAAACCGAAACCAAAAGCAACAAAACACAAAATTATGTTTAATCTACCACTTGCATATGAACTTATCTTCTTAAAATTTAAAATCACTCTGGTCTTGCTCCTAAGTAGATGCCAACCACAGGTCCCTGAGCTCTCCACCTGTGTTGCAGGATTCTAGTCTTTGTCACCGGGCCCTCAGTGCCTCTGGCAAAAGACCTTTAATACTGATGAGTTTCATTTCAATTACTGCCTCTTTCATCTTGAACACCAGCTAAGCAGAAGCAATGTATGAAACCAAACTGTTTCTTTGAAAGCCAGAATTTATTGTGCTCCGGTGTCACTTTTATTAATTGTCGAGTGTTAATGGTATCCAGACCTACAGGATTTTATATAAACATTTAACTTTTGTCTTTCCCCCAAAGAGAAACCTCTCTTATATTCTATATATGGTAATAGGCCTGACTTCTGTTGCAGACTAGTTATACATCCTGGATTTATTTACACCAGGAAAGTTAGGAATGTGACCTTTAAATAACATCATGGAGAGAAATGTATGGAGCTGAACCAACCACTCAGGTACACAGAAGCTTTTAAACTGTGTTCTCGCTTGGCCTCCTCAAAGATCCCATACATGCTTGTCCCTGTCACCCAAGAACTACAGGCTCTTAAGAAGAAGGGTTCTCTCGCTCAGATTCTGAGCCAGGACCATGTATAAAGAGAAATAGAGAACTATTTTCTAGATAATACAAGGGGGAGAGAAATATGATGTCTTTTGCCTTAGTTTTTTATCCTGAACTTCTAAAAGAAAAAGTGTAGGGGAGATATCAAAGGAATCCTAACTTCACTGTTAGGATATTTTAGCAAATACAACAGCTTGAGAAATAAAATATGCTTCGGGATGATAATTTCTTCCCAGGGTAGGCAGAGTCCTTAAAATCATGGCCCTACAAGAGGATCTTGTACCTTGCAGTTTGAGAATAAATTGAGAACAAGTGTTAGTAGTTACAATGGAAGTCAAAATTCACAGCAGCTACCCCTGATTCTGCAGATGAGGATGTGGGATTCTGGAACAGTAACCCACTGATTAATTCCCTGCTTACATGCCCCTCATCAGAGGAAACATACAGCTCTCATTATATATGTAACGCTGTCTACTTAGCTGGAATCTCAGATTGGATGGTGGTGAGCACCGTTCTTAGCGATGCTCCTTTAATTTATCTACACAAACTTTGCAAAAGCTATTCCATTAGATGAGCTGCAGTTGCACCCATGTGCAACACGCCAGGCAGCTTGATTTATATCCTGGCACCCAGTCTGCCATGGGCAAGCATTTCAATGCTATGCCTATTATTTAGATGTATTCGGCATCGCGCCCTTTCTTGCCAATGGATACTAAGCTTTCTCCAAGAGCTCTATGTATGTGTCAAGATATTCTTTCCCTCAGAGAGATGCCAAAACCAGATTTATCCTGCTCCCCCAAGGTTAAAGAAATGAGGGAGATGTCCTTTGCTTTTCTCTACTTCTTATTCTCAGAAAATAATTCATCTACATCCACACAGTGACAGCTCCCTGCATGAACAAAGGTGTCCCACGCAACGCTAACAGGCATCCATGTAATTGTTCATGATTGTATCATTGCCTGGTTAGCATATTCGTAGGCGCTGCAGCTTTAACACGAGCTGTAGTCAAAGAAAAGCTAAACAAAATTTGTCAATATTCTGTTGTTTTTTAATCATATTTTAGAGTAGGGTTTGCAAAATGCCAATGGAGTCCAGCAGGTGAAGAAATTTAATACAGAGGTTTCCATAGAAAAGTCATGGATCAACTTTTGCAATTAGTTTTCTCTGATTTTCTTTGTTGACTCTGAGGTAATTGTATGTAAAGGCTATTTTCAATCACGTGTGCTGTGTCTTTTTTTTTTTTCTTTCTGTTTTTGGGCTTTTCCTTTCCCGCTGTCATGTGTGTGTACAGTGTATCCTTAATCGAATATGGATGTCAGCACACACTCAGGTGTGCTTGGGGTGCAGGCAGGACAAGCATGGAGCACAGGAAAGGAAATATAAGGAATCCATTCCAGTGCAAATCAGAGTTCTGGAGGGTTGGCTGTCTGCTACCATCTTATTTTATGTATTTATATGTACCTTAAGAAAACTATTTTGAAATCGATAATGATTCTACTATGTACAAGCATCTCATTAAATGATTTTTAAGGTAAATTGTCCAACTCATTGTGCGATATTTTTAGGCACAACACATCCTATTTACATTTTATAGACAGAGAAGGAAGAAATACCTTACACAGATCAGGCAAATCAAATCGGTATTTGTCCATTTCAATTTATTTCTCTTTACTGAGCAATAAACAGATAGAAATTGAAACACAGATACACTTACAACAACAAAAAAAGAAACACTTAGGTATAAATTTATCAAATTTAGGTGCAAATGTGAATATTGAAATCTTCAAAATATTGCTGAAAGGAGTTCAAGGAGACTTAATTACATGTAGATGTAGACTGGGAGATTTGGGCTTGTTAAGACATCAGTTCTTCCCATCTTTATCAATACAAGAATTTAAATAAAAATTAAGGTAGATTATTTATAACAATCAAGTTAAAGATGCAGGGCCTGGGTTTGGTCCCCGGCCTTGCCCCTGGGGCATACTGAGATGGCCCAGACTAGGATTGGTGGCGCATGCCTGTAATCCCAGCACTTGGGAGGCTGAAAGCAGGAGAATCACTATGAGTCCAATCTATGTAGTGAGATCCTGTACACCTGTATTAAATATATTTTTAAAAAGAAAGAAAAAAATCAAACACAACAAAAAATAGTCACAGGTTTGTCCTGGTATAATGCTGTATATGGATAGATGTCTAAATATCTGTGTAAATATATGTAAGTGTTCATTCCTATTTAAATTTTTTTCTTCATGTTCTGTAAGGACTTAAAGTTTAATATCTCAATACTTGATGGAAAATACCTGTTCCATGTTATACATACAATGTCTGATATTGAGACACGTGGTGAGGGTAAACAGAACTGCATATGTTGCAGAGTAATAATAAGTTTCTCTTCTGGAGGGTTGACAACCTAAGTTTGTAGACCAAAAATTGAAGAAAAACAAAGACTGCAAGGTCAGCCAACATTTTGGTCCTACTCTTTCAAGGTCAGTAAAGACTCAGGATTAAGGACATAGGAGAACCTGTACTGTAACATCATGGAACTCAGCTGTGCCCCAAATTTTCTGATCAAGAGATTATGGAGCCACAGAGGAATGTGATCGATGATATATAGTGTGCCTAAGGAGAGTCATATGGAGAAAAAGCTTTCTCTCAGGCTCTCACAAAGAGCAAACTGGTCAAACAATGGCTGTAAGTCATCCACATGGCTGACACTGACAAAGGACCTACAAAGTGCGGGGTTACAGAATAAACCCTAAGGGTACCTGACTGACCTTATCTGATACAAAAATTACATTTCTTGTTATATAGGTCTTGCTTTATCTTGGTCTTAACCATCCAACAGAGAAGTATAAAAACAAGGTATACAAAGTACACCATATTAATATACTGAGCTGTGAATGGTTCAAGTCAACAACTTCTGTGGATGAACCACTACTATTGTGGACTGCTGGACTGTGTTGGATTGTTTTGCTGAATTTATGCACCTATAGTATTTAAATGCCAATGGATACCCATCTCTGACAGGGCTAAACAAAAAAAGGGGCTACAATGCAACACTATTTTGTATCTGTATATACAGAACAGTTAGGATAGATACACAGTTACTATCACTTAACTCAATGAGAAGATTTGTAGTAATAGTGTTTGGACAGAATATCCTGTCTGCTTCTTGTACTATGGATAACCACTAAGAAGATAACAATGTACAATGTATTAATTATTGAAACTGTCCTATTAATCAGCTTTGAAACTAAAAATAAAAATAAAAACACCAAAAAAAGAAAAAAAATCAAGTTAATTGTAAAGTTTGTATCAATTTGGAATAACAAAAATGATTTAGAATACTGAATATGAAGTTAAAGAACTGACCCTAAGTGATTTCAAGACATATTATGAAACCAGGAAAGAGATGAAATTCTGGAATTCTAGAGGCCAGGGAGATAACTCAGTAAAATAAGCACTTGGCTGGCAAGTGCAAGGGCTTGAGTTCAATCCCAAGTTCCATGAAAAAAAAAAAAAAAAAGAATATTAAAATGCTATGGTCTTTAATGTTTATGTCCCCTCCTACCCTACAAATCTGTATTTTCATACCTGATCACAGCCAGATTGAATTTGCAAGGAGAAACTATGGTAAGTGATTAGCTTGTAAGGAAGGGGCCTTCATGAATGCAATTAGTGCCCCTATTAGAAAGCTCCCAGAGAAAGCTTTGTCCTTTCCACCATGTGAAGACATAGCAAGAAAGTAGGAACCAGAAAATGGGTGTTTTCTGGATGTTGGATCTTAGCCCTCCCTTCCTTTAAGTCTGTGGAAAACATTTATCTATGGTTTATGAGCTACTCAGGGTACTGTGTTCCTCTATAATAACTGTAACAGATTAAGGCATAGTTCCATGTATCAAAATAAGGAGTCTAGAAATAAATGTACATGGATTTTTCTAATTGCTGTTCAGAAAAAGTACAAGATAATTCATTTGTTTTCAACAAATGATATAAAGACAACTAGATGTCCCTATTTTTAAGAATCTCAGTGCTTATGTCATGACGTAAACAAAATGTAATCCTATATAGATCATAAACCTAAAAATAAGAGCTAATGTATAAAACTGCTAGAAAACATATGGGAAAAATCATCACCTTGGGATGATCAAATAGAACACAACTGCACAAACTTAAGCAATGATAAATTTCGACTGCCTCAAAATTAAACACTGCTCTTTGAAAATATTAGGAAAGGAAAAGCGCAAGTCAAAATTTACTTCCAAAGCATTTTTAACAACTTAAGACAATAAAGTTTGAAAAAAATACTTGAACAGACACTACACAGCAGAAGTATTTAAATTAAAAAAAAATCTATGCAAACCATTACATATTCAAGTGGCCAAGCATCACCCAACAAGGTGCCCAGCATCAGCAGTCAGGGAGACACCATTACTTGTGCTCTAAATGTTTAAAAAATGAAAAAGACTAACATTACAAAGCCTTGGAGAAGATGGGAAGCAACTAGAATGCTCATACATTGCCATCCAGATTGTAAAACAGTGCAACAAATTTAAAAACAGTTTGACAGTTTCTTGGTAACATACACTATCCTTAGAAACAGTAATCCAAAGCCTAGTTATTTGCTGAAAGAAATCAAAACACTAGCCTTTGCAGAGATTTATATGGAAATATTCATGGCAACTCTGTTCAGAATAGTAAAACACAGCGAGCAAACTCCTGTCCATTAACGTGTGAACAGTTACCCATTACACATCCATGTGATGGACTATAGACAGCCTGTAGCCTCTGGCGCTTCAACGTAGGGTGTCTGGACCTTATAGGGCTGGAAGAGTGACCTGCATTCAGCTGTAGCAGGAGTTACTGAGACATGAGTCAGGATTTTAGCAGGCAGTAATGACGTGGCCTCAAATTGGAGATTGCAGAATCATGACCCTCCAGTGATCTTACAAAAACATCTGCCCAGGGGGTCAGAGGGTTAGCTCAGCAACTTAAGCTCCTGCCTGGCCAACAAAAGGTCCTGAGTTCAATCCCAAGTAAAAAACAAAAGAAACAAATCTGCCAAGGACAGCCTGTGGCTGTCTGAGATTTTCCAAAACCATAATCAGACAGGCTGTCACCTCATGTGTACATGGACCCTGCATGGACGCTGTGAACACTGCACAGTTTGGGCCCTAAATATGTGTCTTAGAGATTTTGTTGTGTACACAAGACACAAACTCTTCTCCAAATCCCTTCAAAACCCGCAGGCAACTTTCAGAACCCTCCTCCCAGCTAGCAGTAACTTTATTTCCTTGCCTTTTGCATCTTTTCTTTTCTTACCTTTGTTGCTTTTAAGTGACCCGGCTCTCATGCCACCTCCTCTGTCCTTCAGTGTCATCCTTCATCACTATGGGAGACAACCTGGCATTCTGGTAACAAAACCACACCTCAAATTTGGAATTTTAGTCTTCTCCTGAGCTGGTGTAATCTCAGGTCTTCCTTTGAGATGCCATAGCAGCAGCAGACCGTAGCTGCCGGTTAGCCCTGCAGCCATGTGGGTGAGTGTGTGTGGCCAGCATCATTTGGATATTGTGCTTTCTGTTCTATGCCCAGATAGCTATTCTATTTTTCACTTTCAGTAGCAGTACTCAATAAATTACATGGGGTATTCAACACTTCACTATCAAGCAAGCTTTGTGCAAGATAATTTAGCCCAACTGTAAGATGAGACCAAGTGTTCAGAGAGTGTTAAAGATAGACTGGACTGAGCTATAATGTTCAGTCGGTGAGGTATATTAAGTGCATCTTCAATTTATGATGGTTTTGGTTTATGATGCGTTTAAGACATAATTCCATTGTGAGCTGAGGAGGTTCAGCACTAGCTAGACATGCAAAGGAGTGAGCCACAGACATGTGCCACATTGTTGAATCTCAAAAACATGCTTAGTGACAGAAGAGCACATATTATATGATTTCCTTCACGTAGAACCCCAGAAGGAGAAAATCAATCTATAGAGACAGAAACAGTCAGGGCTTGCAGGTGGGGGAAAACTTACTGGGAAGGGGTATCTGAGAGCTTTGGGGACCAAATGAAATGTGCCAGATCATGTGCGTCATAGTGTTTACCTGTGTGTATGATTTTTGTCAAAGCCATTGTACATTCATGTAAAAACTCTTTGGTTTGCTTTTGCTTTATTTATTCTTGTTATGCTTCATTTTTTTGTTTATTTTATGGACGGGCTACAGAGTAAGTATTCCCCCTCCATCGGGATGCTGTTCAACAGCTGCCGTCCCCTACTACGGAATGCTGGGGATGCCTTACGGCCCACTCAGGCAGGACCCCCGCTCCTCCCACAGTGAAAAAGAGAGAAGCCAGCTTCACTGTCCGGTTGCTGTGAATTCTAGCTCTGTTGAGAGTTGTTTCTACTTGGATGATATTTTGTTGTTTTATTGTTCCCAACCCCGAGTCTTCAAGTCACCTTGAGGTAGCTCATATCCCCCGCCTCGCTGCCGTAAATATGTCCGCGGAGTAGGCTCTTTTCAGCAAAGATGGCCACAGTGGTCTACTGTGGAACCAGAAGAAGCCCTGTCCTCTCTCTGTTCCTTCCTTGGGAGAAGCAGGCCTGGGGTGCACCAGCACCCAGCTCTCATCAGCGTAAAAAGGACCAAAAGCCAAGTCTACGCAGGAATCTGCCTTTCTATCTATGAGGGCTGTCAGCAGACTGAGGCGTTTGTGACCACATGTGCACCTGAATGCCCCACCCAGCAGCCGTGATCAGGAGTGTAGGGTTCGTTCCCTGTCCTTGTTCCTGGATCCACAGGCCCTCCCCCTTTACTGTAGGGTGTGATCACCCTCTAGGGGTCAGACTTCTCTTTGCACCCAAAGGAACATGCAGAATTGAAGGCCAGGGAAGTCTCTAAAGATCTGAAGACATTCACCTGTAAGGGCCAAGCAGCAGCGTGCTGTCAGAGGAAGAATAATATGGATCAGTACGACCGGAAATGCTTTCATAACTCCAAGGAAGGCAGCGCAGAGATGCACGAGCAGGCCAGCTCTGTGTGCACTGTCAGGCCATCCCAAGTACAGTTAAGGGGTGGGGCCTGGCTGGATCATGTTGCATCCCAAGACCCCTCTCTTTCAGCTTCTAGATCTATGACTTCTGCCTTGCCTTCCTTCATCCCTGGCCCAGTTCAGTGTCAGACAGTGGGATGGGAAGAAATAATTGAAGTGCAAGTTACAGCAGCCCCATTACAGAAACCCACGGGCACCTGGTCATACAGTGAGCTCCTTGCTGACCTTCCCTCCCTCCTGTCAGACTGTTCCTCCCTCCCAAGCCCTGCTTCAAACTGCAGAGACCAAACTCCTGCCCATCTCTTTCTAAACTATGGCCAAGTGGCCTTATTTGTTTTAATTATCTTAAAATATTTTTCTCAGAAAAAGATAATTTTGCCTTTTTCCTTAGAAAAGGCACCCCGGGCCTGCTTCTCCCAAGGAAGGAGCAGGGAGAGGACAGGGACTCCTGCTAGTTCCACGGTAGACCACTGTGGTCACCTCTGCTGAAAATAGCCTTCTGCACAGACTCTCTTTTGTCTGTGTGTGCATGTGTGTGCTTTTGTGCATGTGTAGGTGAGTGTGTATGTTCATGTATATATGACTGCACTGGATGGTACATTTTTTTGTGTGAGTATTCAGAGGTTAGTTTATATGTGTGTGCCTTGGATGCATATGCATGTGGGTAGATATTTTGCATGCATGCATGCATGTATGCTTGTATGTTGTATATGTACATGTGTTTTATAAATATGTGGGAATAATGTGTGCTATAGGCATATATTTATGTGTTCATTCCAGTCACTCAAACATTTTCTTTGTTCTTGATTTTGGAGAGGATGGAATTTATTGATTGGTTGACTGAGCTGGAAATTGAGCCCCAGGCCCTATACATGCTACCCCACACTATATCTCTAGCCATAGGAAAGACAATTCTAACTGAGTTACAGTAATCATTTTAAACTTTTCAACTTTTTAAGTGACAAAAAAGTGTCTTGTTACCTTGTATACAATTTTTACATCAGCATGTGACTTCGCAATTTGTTGGTTATTGGACTATTGCCCCAAACATTAATCCCTGGACTAATAAACTTTCCCAGTAATTCTTTCCTTCCCAATTTGCCATTTTCCCAAAGGTCTTGCAGGAGTATCTTTATGAGTATCTTTGAAGCTAACTCAAACACACTCCTCAGAAACACAGAAATCAGACCACTCCCCCCATGTAGTACACCACAAGGAGAGATGGGTCCCCTCACCACTAAACTGTGGCCGCCCTTTCCTGAGCCATGGATGTCATCTTTGAAGCCTCTTCCCTCGCTCTCTTGTACTCAAGAAACAGCCACAGGAGCTCCATATCTTTGTTCCCTCCAGAAGCCAATTAACCCCTTGGATAAGAAATAAATTTTCTGACCTAGCTACAGTTTTTATTTCCTAATCTCCTCTTCATCGCCAGACATAAGCAGCAGCCAGCCTTAGAATTGGTATGGAAAGTATGACTCAAACTCAACACTTTCTCTTTCCAGACGGCAACATGGCACCTGAATGTAAACCAAACTGCAACGGGAAGCCTGGTTTTCATTACAAGAGAGGAGCCTGTGTGTAGCTAGAAAGAATCTGACCAGAGAGGAAACAGTCAGTAATTCTATAGGCTCAAGAGCCAAATGATGCCATGGCAGAGAAGAACTATGAATCAGAGAAAGCACAAAGCCCTGGTGGTAACATATGAGAGCTCTGCCACAGTGTTGAAATCTCAGGACATTTATTTTCTTCCTCATGTCAGCGTATCCTTCTCAGTGCTTGTGATCTTTGTCCCCTTTGCTCATTGCTTACACCTGGGAAGCAGGTGCACTTTGTCCTTGGCCCTCCCCTGGCTCCCTTTTTAGTCCCTTCCCCCCTTGCCACCCTTTCCCATCAAGACAGCCTGATATAGCAATGTCCTCCAGCAAGGTAAATACTTTTCCAGCACCCTAGATTCCAGCATTCTAGCCCTAGAATGATGCCACCATTGAATATTTCAGGGATATTGGAATAAGAAGTTCTTTGTCTGACTCACAGAGATGTGCCAATTTATCTAGCTCAGTTCTCAGCCCTAGTGAAGAGGGTCTTGACACAGAAACTTGCAGAGATCTTCATTAATGAATCTCAGTTCAGCATTTTACGAAGAGCCAGGATATTCCCAGAGAGCGAACACTGAACTAAGCAAACTTTAATCATGACAGTTAGAACACAGACACTCAATATCACAAAGTCCCCTGAAATAAAACGTGTCAGAATCCTCCCCGTCTCCTGGAACTTATTTTTAATGACTGATAAACTCTTGGAAAAGATGTGAAATGAACACAAGATCAGAGTCCACTGCGAGATTTGGCTTCTTCCTCTACATGATGATCCACGTGGATTTATTTAATTGCCATGTGAGATTCCCTCCTGACTTCCACTTTGCAGAGGATCCTGCATCCACAGTGCTTTGGAGTCAGTCTGCCCTTTCCTCCTGCCCCACTCAGATTTCTGGTCCCTTCTTCAGACTTACAGTCTGGCTATCCCTTCTTACCCCTCCACAGAAGTGGGCTGGGGAGGAAGTCTGAGGGACATCACTCAGTGTTTTGGTACCCTTCTCATGCTAGGCCCTGGACCACATGCACAGTCCTCAGATGTTGATGTGTGATTTCTAGAGAACCACAGAATCTTGTCTACCTGTCTTTAGTGGTCCTCCAGGCTTTGACCAGGAAAACTCCCCCATGTAGAACATTCTTCCTTATCCCTATCTCTGGACTGACAAGTGCCCAGTCATCTCCCACTTTCCAGGTGATCCTACAGACTAGAAGCCTCTTTCTGACCTACCACAGTGTCTGACAAATTCATTCAAATACCTATTTCTGTAAAAATTTGCTTGTGTCTTGTGCATGGCCATGAGAATCTTGCTAACTTAGTGCCAAGCTATGGTATGATCCTTGCAAAGAATTGTTGAATTAATGAAAACCATACCTGGAAGTAAAATGAATTTGTCCCACCAGGCTTCATCACAAGCAGAGTCATTAGAGCAAATTTGAATGGAAAAATAATAACTTGTGGAAGTGACAAAATAAAAAGGAAGGACAGATTGTGGTATAATATACTCAAGGAATGATATTGAACCCTGGTGAAAATTTAGGCTGTAGTAGCCTGGCATTATGATTCAAGTTTCAGCCTTGCCTCTTAGCAGCTCTACAACTCTACAAACATCACATGACCTCTTTATGCTCTGTTTTCTCATTTGAGAAGAAATGAGGACACAGCAAGAAGCTTGTTATTAAAATAAGCTGGGTGTAGGCAGATACCTATGACCCCAGCACTTTGTAAGGCCAAGACAGGAAGATCACAAGTTTGAGCCTAGGGTGGCAACTTAGAAATTTAGCCTCACCTGTCAAATTAAAAAAAAAAAAAAATAGGTCTGGGAATACAGCCCAGTGAGAAGGCCCTGGATTCAATTCCTAGTGCTGGGGAACAAATTATTAGCCAACTATAGGGCCAGGAACTAATAAGGACACTGCGGGGTCATACATGAACCTAAAACACAATTCAGAAAGAGTTCGTTGCCATCCTCAGGCCAAGGCAGGGTCCACACCTTCATTGACGATGTGGCAGTGACAGTGTGGCACATTAACATCCTCACATTATGGGCCATTGACTTGAGCAAGACCAGTTCCCAGGGTTGTCACAGTGAGGTGAATGAAGGTGTAAAGGTGGCCAAAACACACTTGTCCATGCTTAAGAAGTAAAAGAGTTTTAGTAACTAAATTGCAACCAGAATTAGGCTTCCTGGTTTGCTTGGACAGACTTCTTCCCTGTGAATACACCTGTGGCAAATGTTGAAACAGGTGGCAAAGTCCTGGCCACCACAACGCTGTGACTTGCTGCCAGGATGCACTCTTGACTGCAAGAAGCATCAGTGCTTTCTGTGATAATTAAGGACCTTAGTGCTCTGCTCTGTCAACCAGACAGAAAAGAAAGTTCTAGGACAGAATGAGCTGTCTTAAACCTAAGCAGTCATTGGTTCTTGGCACTGAAGCTGGAAACAGGAGTTGGCTCTAAGTCAAAGCTATAAAAGGCACTGCGTGCAGAATAATGTGTAGCTAAGCAGCTGCTGACATTGCAGAGTTCTCCATAAAATCTCCAGGTCAGTTTCAGACATTACAACCAGGAAATCTCTTTACAGCGCTCACCAGCAATTCCAGTCAAGATTCCTTAGGGAATAGGAGGTGTCAGGTTGAAGTAGCTAAATATTCCAAGCCTAGGCATCTTGTGTCCTTCCTTCAGTGTTCACCAAGGGGAGGAGTGTGGGTGGGCCAACATGCAAAGAACAATAGAGAGCGACCCCAAGAATAGCTTGGTTAGGAGAGAAGATCAAAGAGTGGAAAGGAGACACTAGCTAAAGCAGGGCCAAAGCAACGTGACAGGAGATGATGAATTATTTGGATGAACCATTTGTTGTTGTGGGTTTAATAAAAAAAAAAACTTACAAGAAGCATTGTGATTTTCCAGGCAACCTATACATGGTCAGTCTAAAGACTGAAGCTTTGATGAATCTGAGAAATCTTTCCCAACCAGCTACTTCAGCCTTTTCCATCTTACCAAGGCTGCCTTGTCAACATTTCCTCTCCTCTTGTCTTCCAGCCTGGAGGAGTCAATGAGGAGTAAGAATGACTAAAGGGGCATGAAGCCGAAGGGAGGAGAAGGGAGGAGGAGAAACTAAGGCCTCAGATAACTTTAAATTGTATAATCAGGTTCCAGAAAGTTTACTTCATCTGGGTTAAGGGATTTTTAAAATATAAATCTTATAATCAAAGAATGTAAGGGCTGGAAAAGACCTTTCAAAAGATCCCTGGAACCTTATCTCTTTGAGGGTATAGATAAAGCCACATTTATCCTGGAGTAAGGGACAGATAAGAATGTTTTGGAAAATAAATTTCAATTGTGTAGTAATTCATACACCTGACAAGACACTATGTGTTTCAACAGAAGATGGAAAGGCCTTGGATCAAGAAAGGAGAAATGTTTTTGAAGACATTGGGAAGACACTATAGAAATGAGAGCAGAGGATGTTCAGAGTACTTCAGCACTAGAAAAATTAATACTTATTGAAGACTGTGGGCCATGTGTTTGCAGGTTTCCTTTCTCCTTTCTTCTCTGTCACAAAGCCTTCAGATTGTGCACAAAATCCACCTGAGCAGCCTGTGGGAATAAGAAGGAGGCTGAGATGACTTGTTGGGTGAGTAGGCCTGTGCTGTTTCTTGAATACAGTCACACAACAAGGAGGAGGCTTGCTCCCGAGGCTTGGGACAGGGGCCACGAGAATTGAGAAATGATCATGATATATAAGGGCTGTCCAGAAAATTTAGTGAAGGCTGACATAAATGTATTTACTACAGTAAAGACAAGTTGCCTTGAATCTGCCTCACAATTCCCCCCCCGACTTGAAATAAACTTATCCCATCTTTTTTGCCACTTCTTGCAGCAGTTCTTCAAGTCCAATTGCATGAGTGTCTGTAAAAGACAGGCTCAAAAGTACTGTGTATGTCAATGCTGAGCTCTATCCAGTACAGAACTAGGATCAGGAAAACATTACGGTGTGTTCTCATCTGCCTCATTCACAAGATGTGGCACCCAGAGATTTCTGGCACATTCCCAAAGTCAAAATGCCCAGGAAAGGTGAATGTTTTGAGTGGATTCAGGACACAGAGGCAGCCACAGCATGACAGCTAAACAGGACTTCCAGAACTGCTTCAGAAAGTGGCAAGAACGATGAGATCCATGCATGCAAAGTAAGGGAGGGGTTTGGGTGAGGGACATTTGTGGGAACTTTATAAATTTTTAAAAATTGAAGCACATACTGTATTTTTCAGTCACACTTTGTATGTTGCAGAGTTGTGTCAGCCAGGTGCAGACCTGTGACAGTGTTCTTTAAAGACATGAGGAACCACTGAAATAGTTCAAAGAGGAAGCAAAGAGAAAATGAATAGTTTTTGTCTCCAGAAACTGTTCTTGCTCTAGTTCATAGGACTATAAAATTGGAAGCAGCGAGACCAAGGAAGAAGTTTCCAGGAAAAAAGCGAGAAGAGAAGTGAAGGATGTATTTTTCCTTTCTTGATCTGTCCAGAACATTTCCAAAATATGAGAGAGAGCCCATTATCTAGTAAGTATACTTGATAGAAAGAAAGAGGTTAAAATTTAATTGTAAATAAACAGTTTGTACAAGAAATCAGACAAAGATAACAGTTTGTAGAAGAAAAAGAAGAGTTCCAAGAGATTTAGAGATTAAGTCTCTCCAATAGGCACTGTCACGTCTTCATGAGGCAACTTCATACCCTAAGCAAAATCACAGGATGACCAGGCATAAGCAAAGAACCGCAAGTCAGTGCCTTGAAAAGTCAATATTCTTTTACAGCCTGGCTAATTTTTAAAATAAAAACCACTGTTGCACAGTTACATGAAGTAGGAGCTTTAAAAAAAAAAAAACAACAACAAGCATACCACTAAAGTAGAGGCTGATTTGAAAGACCTGTAGATGAGTAACTCACTATGGTTGTAGAATGCTGGACGGTGTTGGATTGTGTTGTCGAGTTCAAGCACCTAAGTTAATTGAATGACAATGGAGTGCCCACTTTTGACAGGTGTAGACAAAGGAAGGGGTGTAGAAAGAAAAAATCATGATGTGTGTGTG
>PVKA01032856.1:0-24948 GCA_004027165.1 Ctenomys sociabilis
GGGGAGGGGAACAGCAGAAGGGAATGGGACAGAAAGAGGAAGAGGAGGAAGCAGTGGTAGCAGGGAGGGAGAGAGAAAAATGTCCCAACTATTCAACATTCACCTTTATTTTAATACCAACTATCCAAATATCAATACATACAGCAGCAAAAGATAACCAAGTTTTATCTTCTTCTTTTAACTTTCTTAAACTATAAAATGGGCCAAGGAGATAGCCCAGCAGTCTAAGCTCCTGCATGAGAAGCACAAGGGCCCAGCTTCAATCCCTAGTACCATATGCAATGCCAGCCTTATGCCAAGCCAGACAACACTGGGTGTGATGGTGCAGGCCTGTAATCCCAGCGCTGTGGAAGCTGACAGGAGGATTACTATAAATCCAAGCTACATAGCAAAACCCTGAACCAAATAAATCTTCAAAAAATAAAATACAGGGATATAGCTCAGTGGCCTGCCTGCCTGGCAAGCCCAACCTGCTGAATTCAATTCCTGGCACCACCCAAAAAAAACTAAATTGCCATTGATGACAATTACAAAGGATCAACCTCATATCCACTGATGCTACTGAAATAATATTATCAAAGCTCCTAGCAGCTAGCTAATATAGACAGTAAAACATGAGGATTTTATCTAGTTGTAACAAAAAAATTAAGTCCAGTAACTTTCTTTTGTGCTATCACAGCACTTTGTACATGTATGTCACATACTACATTTTAATTATCCGCTGTGATGTCTCAGCACTCCCCCAAGGCTTCAATACTGACATACTCTTCAGTCACTGAATCTCTAAAATTAGTTCATGGTAATTAGCACACAGTAAGTTATGTTTCTAACTGACAACTACAGGTATCACATTAAAACTGAGACCAAAATTATTATGTTGAGGGTGAGCCAAATAACTAAATGAATTAAAGCACCTGCAAGTAGGCACAGGAGCCAAGGGTTCAACCCCCGGCACTGCCAGCCCCACCCCCAGTACTCCCAACTCCCTTGTGAGGCTGTAAACAGACAGATCACTACAAGTCCATCTAGTAGTAAGACCCCTGAACACCTTATAGACCCTTTCCAAAAAAAATAAAAATAAAAAAATTTTTACTATGTTATCAGAGAGTAAAAACACTACATCATTTTATGTTTGCACTTTGTTGTTAAAAAAGAAAATTTGAAATCTAAGCAATATGCAGCTGTTTGGGGTTGGTTCTAGCAAAAACGTTTTAAAGATTAAACACTAATCAACATATATTAGAGGAAAAATACCGTTTAAAATCCTATAGAAAAATCTGTAAGTTGTCTCAAGCAAAGATGAAAACTTCAAAAAACAAAGCTCTTAAGAAAATAATAAAAAGACAAATAAAGACCTTTTTATCCCTTTTTTTTGAGACAGGGTTTTACCATGTCTTTACCACATCTTCCCTTGACAGGAAGATCATTTTACCTTTAACATGTGCACTATGTTTTCTTTCTTTCTTTTTTCTTTTTGTTAGAACCAGGGATTGAACTCAGACCCTTGTGCTTGCCAAGGAAGTACTTATTCCACTGAGCCATCTCACTGCTCTTATGGTTTCTGCTTACAAATGCTACACTTTCAAATGACAAGGATGTTGTAAATCCATTGTTTTAAAGTCAGCACTTGGGAGGCCAGGGAGATAGCTCAACAGAATAAGCACTTCCCAGGCAAGCACAAGGGCCTGAAATTAATTCTCAGTTATGCCAGAAAAATAAATCAATAAATAAAATCAACACTAATAACACAAATTCATTACTTTAACATATCTGGAAAGAAGCTATCTAATATTTCCCAGCATCATAGAAATAATAAGAGATAAGTATTTTTTGTATATGCTTTTTTAAGCTAAAAGATAATGGTGAATACTAAAGCAGAGAGCCTAAAGCAGTGGTAGTTATATAGCAAGCTCACTGCAGCCTTATTACTGAAAGGTCTAGCCGGGAGCTGGGTGTGTTGGTGCACACCAGTAATCTCAGCACTTGCAGCAGGAAGCAAGTTCAAGGCTAGCCTGGACTACAGTGTGTTCAATGGCCTAAAGGAATTATGGCAATGCAGGAAGATTTATAACTTTTAAGAATGGGAGGAATGTCCTCACATTGAAGTTCCATGCTGTTTGTCCTAGAAGAAAAGTACAGGATATATTAAAGCCAAGAGAAGGCTTGTAGTGGATGCTGACAGAGACCTAAAGTAGGATGGAAGAAATGGGAATATCCTTCTAAGCTGTGCTATGAGGTTGCAAATAAAAATTAAAATGCAGTCCACTAAAGGAACACACAGTGAAGTTAGGAGTTGAGAAGGCAAGGATGGGAAAGGAGATAATAAAGAGGACATAACAAGCTGAGGATTGACCCAGTTAGCATTATAAATCAAAAGGCTAAAGAAGTAGAAATGACTAGTAGTATGAGGCAGCTTTGGAAGAAAATATATTATGTTAAATAAAATATGACAAAATACCTAAATGCAGATGAAGCTAGAAATGGCAAACCGAGAAATACAAAGGGTAGTCATCAGAAAGTAAGTAACTAATTTCAATTCCAAATTCAAGAAAGTCAGCAGTGAAGATACAAAAACAAAAAAACTGGAGTCCTGGGTAGGTCAAAATCATACTTGTTTCTGAATAAAAGTCAACCTTCCACACATCTTAAAGAGAAGGAACATAATCATATCTATTACAGATATGAATGAAATCCATACCTCCTTAGATTTAATCTATGCTGAAAACCAACATGAGTCCTGATCCATGCATGGGAATAGTCTTCTCTTGAAGTACAGTAGTTAATTTCCAGCAGCACAAAAATAGGGTTGCATTCTTATACCCTCTTTAAGTCTCTTTTATAATGACTTTACTACTTCTGGAAACTGAAGAACTTGCTCTGCCCACCTTCGAACTATAAAGAAGGAGAAAGACAAGAATTTAGCAGATACAAAATTGTTTTTTCTAAGAGATTTAGCTTATAGGCACTTCCACAAATTCTATTTTGGGTAAAACCTGGTTGTCACAGGAGAATTTAAAACCTGCATATGAATGGTCTGTGAAACGTATTCAAATGTTAAAGAATTTTAATCTCAGTACATATCAAAGAGTACAGTCCCTATTTACATTACAATGTTAAACAAGAAATAATATACATTATAATATTTATGAGGAACCCAATGAAAAGTGTTAAGTGGTTATCTTCCGAAACTGTTTTGTCTTAAGGATACTGTGAAAAGTAACCTACTATTTTTTTCTCCTGCTGATATCCAGAAAGCTCAGAGTTAATTTTGCACTTTCTCAGTAACAAATTATAAAATACCTCTGCAGTCTAGATCCTGACTCCACTTATCCTCCCCTTTGTTGCTGTATCTCCCCTTTTTCTTTCTTTTTTTTTGGGGGGGGGGGGAAGAACCGGGGATTGAACTCAGGCCCTTGTGCTTGCCAGGTAAACAGTTATTCTACTGAGCTATCTTCCCAGCCCCCCTTTTTTCTTTTTGGAAGATTACATTGTATATTATTTCTTGTAATTACTTTATTCTAAAGTAAATAGGGACTGCACTCACTTTTTGATAATGTACTGAGCTTAAGCTTCTTGGCAATTACACAGACCATTCATTCGTAGGATTTAAATTCTCATAGCCAGGACCTAGCTATGTAGTACAGGCTGGCCTTAAACTCACAGCAATCTTCCTGCCTCACCCTCCCAAGTGCTGAAATTTCAGGTTTATACCACTAAACCTGTCCCTTTTTTTCCCCCTCTCTTTTAACCTGTAATATTTTGTAGTTCTACATATTCTTGTAAGATTCCTTAAGTGAGGGGTTTACAAATGAAATATAGGGACTAACAAGCTGTGTAAAGATGTGAATCAGGTTAAAAAAAGAAGAAAAGAAAAGGCAGTGACAGAATACTATTTTCTTTTTTTTAGCAGAACCAGGGATTGAACTCAGGCCCTTGTGCTTGCCAGGGAAGCATTTGTTCCACTAAGTCATCTCCCCAGCCCCCTATTTTCTAATAAATTCAATTTTTTAAAGTCACTGGAGTGAGGGATGTACTTCAGCAGTACAGCCTATGCTTATCATGGGCCTGATATCTAGTACTCAAACCAACCAATTCCCCTTTACTAAGTAGTTAGACAAACAAAAACATTTTTTTATCTGAATCTTAAACCATTTATTTGCAACCTCTGAAAAAAACTACTTGATGAATATAGTGCTGATAAACTGGGTGGTTCAGGTTATGGATTTTCAATTCCTCTGCTTAAAATATTTCTGGAACAAGGGTGTATGTAACATAAAACATGCAAGTATCTTGCTTTTGCACAGAATTCAATGATTTACCAGCTGTTTTCACTTTTTTTTTTTTTTTTTTTTTTTTTTTGCAGAACCGGGGATAGATCTCAGGCCCTTGAGCTTGCCAGGGAAGCACTTATTCCACTGAGCCATCTCCCTGGCTCGTTTTCACATTTTTTAAACCTTCAGTTGTGCCACTGGACAAACAGTCCTTACAGTTACCTACATAAAAATGTAGTAATCACAAGCTAAGGTCCATAGAGAATAAAGCAAGTGACATAAGTAAAAGAGGCATGACTGATTTTTTCACATCAGACTTTTTTTTTTTTTTGAGACAGGATCTTACTATGCAGTTCAGGCTGGCCTTGGGCTCACTGTTGTAGCCCCCAGGCTGGTGTTGAACTCGAAGCAATCCTGTCTCAACCTCCTAAGTGCTGGCATTACAGGTGTGAGCTACCACACTTGGTTCCCAGCCATTCTGGACCTGCACACATATGGGGCTAGGGACTGAACTCCAGACCTTGTGCTTGCCAGGTAGGTGTTTATTCCTCTGAGCTATATCTCTCTAGCCCCTGGACTAATTTTATTTATACAGTAGTTAAAATATTCTTCACTCAAAAAGAAATAGATTCTTTTCTACTTTTCTTGACTATCACAGTGGTCTATACTTTTCCCATTTTTGATAGACATATTGATAAGAGAATTGTTGATAGTAAAAAAACTAACAATACAAACCAGGAATGGTAACACAGAGACAATCCCACCATTTGGGAAGCTGAGGCAGGAAGATTACAAATTCAAGGCCAAGCCTGGGTTACAAAATAGCTCAGTTTCCCGCCAGAGAGACTGCACAATGGTCTAAAGCACCTGCTTGGGGCCAGGGAGATGGCTCAGTGTGATAACCGCTTCCCTGGCAAGCGCAAGGGCCTGAGTTCAATCCACGGTTCCGCCAAAAACAAATAAATAAGTAAAATAAAATAAAAGTAGCTCAATTAAAAACATAAATAAATAAATAAAACTACATTAAACAGCATGGGGGGGAGTTGGTGAGATAGCTTAGAAGACAAAGGTGACTGCTTATGCAAGCTGAGGCAAGCACAGGGTCCTTGGTTCAATCCTGGGCATCACATGCTGCACCAGCTCCAACCCTAGGGTGGGCTGAGGCCACAAAGTCCAGGCATAGTGGGATACACTTGTAATCCCAGCCCTGGTGAGGCTGAATACAGGAGGATCACCGTGAGTCCAAGATGCGTAGGGAGACCCTGTAACAACCAAATACATTAAAAAATGATAATTATGATAATTTTAAAAAGTAAATGGTATCAGCAAAGGGTAGGAACTTGTTTTATTAGAGAATTATGTTTATCTAAAGTAAGGTAGCTGTAACTCAGTTGGGGACAATGATTGCCAGAGTTGCTTCTACATTTTCAGGATAATCCAAAAATAAGACTATGCAAAATAGTTAATTTTAAAGTGTTGGCTCAAAAAAAAATTTTTTTTTTTTTTTTAACCAAAGCCAAGAGAAATACATTTATAAACTGAATCTGGCCTACAGGTTGCCAGAATATAACCCTTAACTATATAATGAAAGATTTAAGTACAGGTTAAAATGGTTAAGGAACTTTAAGAAAACAGAAAAAGATGAGCATGGTGTTGTGCACATAAACACTGAAGAAACTGAGGCAGGAGAATCACTCTGAATAAAAGAATTTATGGCTGGGCATGGTGGTACATGCTTGTAATCTCAGCACTCATGATCTGAGGCAGGAGGATTCTTGTGAGTGTGTGACCAGCCTGGGCTACAAAGTGAGCTCAAGGCCTGACTGAAATGCATAGGGAGAGCCTGTCTCAAAAAGACCAAAAAATCCTATTTAAAAAAAAAATCATGTACAGGTACAAAAAAAAAGGGGGGGGGGAAGAATTTATAGTATAACATTGATACAAACAACATTATCCATGCTGTTTACTTAATGTAAATCGTAATAATTACAAATATTTTATTTCATTAATATGAGGATAAATTCTGCACTGCATAAACAAATCATTTCAAATAGCTTCCCATATTCTGGGCAATTATCCCTACAACACCAAAAAGTTACAAACAACCTAAATCCTATTTCTGCAGTCTAAATACAAAAAACTATGGTATAATCATTTAATGAATTAACAGATCGCAATAAACTATACATACATAATGAATAAGGATAATGCAAAATGTAATACATTGTCTTTCAGGACAAAAAAATAAACTATACATACATAATGAAATAACATTTTGTTAGGTCAAAGAAAAGCAGAATAACACAAGTATGGTAACACAAAATTGTAACAATCTATAAAGCATTATACATTGTTTATGGATACATGCATGTTCGGTTTAAGTGTAAAGACATGGAATAAAAGTATATAAACTCTAAGGAAATTTGATACTGGAAAAAAGGAAGAGAATGGGCTTGGAAAGAACAACAAAAATTCAATTATAACTGCAATAACACCATAAAGAAAACTCTGAAGCAAATGTTAACATCTCTAAATTTCAATAGTTGTTACATGGATATTTTGTCATAACCATGTAACATAAATACCAATAGGTAAAATAAAATTTAAAAGAAAAAAATTGCTGGGCATGATTGTCACACAGTGCTAATCCCAGGACTCTGGGAAGCTGAGACAAGAAAATCACAAGTTTCTACCCCACCTGAGTAACTTGGCCAACTTACCTGTCTCAAAAAAGTGAAACGAAATGAAAAAAGGGTTGGAAATGTAGTTCAGTGCAAAGGCCCTTGGTTCTATCCTAAATATTGTTAAGAAAGGAGGGAAGAGGAAGAAGTGGGGATGTAGCTCAGTATTCCCTAGGTTCAATGGAGGATGATAGGGAGGGAGGGAGGAAAAGAGGGAAGGCAGACAGACAGGTAAGCAAAGCATCTTTCCTGAGGGCCCCATGACAGATCCTCTAACAGGTAACAAATTAGATATGAAAATGATATGAAAATACTGCATGAATTAAGTCCTATCTGAAGCCCTGTTATGTAGAATTTTGGAGCTGAACAGCCAAGAACCAAATACCTTAGTGGGGACTGGGGATATAGCTTAGAGGCAGAGCACTTGCCTTACATTTGGTTTGAGCCCAGTACCACAAAAACAAAAACATGGTCATGTACCAACTGTGTGGCTTTGTGTAAATTTCAAACTTAAAGCCCAATTACCCATTTATAAAAATAAAAGCTGCCCCAACTAGGACTGGTGAGATAGCTCTGACAAGGGCTGAAACTTGTGATCTTCTTGTCTCAGTTTGGACTAATACCTGCTTAGGCAAGCACAGGGATTCAATCCTTGGCACCACATGCTGCACTAGCCCCACCTCTGGGTGTGTTGAGCCAGCCACCAAGACTAGGTATAGTGGCTCATGCCTGTAATCTCAGCACTGGGAGACCAAAAACAAGAGGATCACTACTGCATAGTCCAAGCTGTGTAGTGACACTCTGTAACAAATACATTAAAAATAAAAAGTAAAAGCTGGGCTGGGGAGATAGCTCAGTAGAGTAAGTGTTTGCCTGGCAAGCACGAGGTCCTCAGTTTAATCCCTGGTACCACAAAAAAATTGAAATAAAAAAGAAGCTGCCTCAACTAATTGTAGTAAGACCTAATAAAATAATGGGGTGGGGTTTTTTGAGAGGTGTACTAGGAATTGAACTCAGGATCTTGTGCTTGCAAGGCAGGTACTGTGCCACTGAGTTACATCTGCCAGTGATTTATGAAATAATGTCAAAGGGTCATCTGGAAATGCAGGTTGGTGGTACTGCACTTGCCTAATTTTGTGAGGTCCTGAGTTGGATTCCTAAGACTGAGAAATAAACAAAAACAAACTTAAAGGTTGCCTGCCCTCAGGAATAGTCAAGTAGCACAAAAACAATTAATTCTACTTTTACAAACATAAGCAAAATATATTGTTTTCCTAGGTATAGTGAGTGGCTCATGCCTGTAATCTCAGCATTGGGAGACCAAAAACATAGAACACAAGTCAGTTTTACCATTACAAAAAAAAAAGTAAAAAATAAACTTGTTACTATTATTTCATCTTAGTCATATTTATTATCAACATAATCAGAGCCAACATTTACTAAATACTACACACTAGGTGCTGTAGTACTAGGTTTTTAAAATGCATTAACCCATTTGCTACATCAGATAAAAATTTTATATGAGCTATTTAACAAGAGAAAAAGTAGTTACTATAACATGAATTCAGAGGAAAGTTTGTTCCAGACAAAGAATTACAAATGCTGTCTAGAAAGAGAATCTAGCCTATAGATTTTAAAGACAGACAAGGAAGAGATACAGAGTAAAAGCAATATATAAACAGAAAGTACAGTATCTTCGTAAGACTGAATTAAAGGAGACATAAAAGGCAGAAAAAGACTAAAAAGGATGTCTTTAGAGTGCCCCTTTAAAAGGATTAGACTAGCATACCACATTTTGTTATTGTGCCCTTTGCATTTTCATTTACAGAGCTCATTAAAAATAAATAAATAAATAAATAAACATAATAAAAACCATGCTCAACTTTGTCAGCACATACAATAAAACTGGAATGATACAGAGAAAATCAGCATGTTCCCTTAGCAAGGATGACACAAATTCGTGAAGCGGCCCATAATTTTTTCAAGCTTAAAAATAATACTAATAAAAAGCTTGTGACTAATTTTTGGCAAAAAAGTGCCTTGAAAAATGGTTCAGAAAATTTCACCTGGCTGCTTTATGCAGTATCTTGTGCAACTCTTCCTCTTATTCTCTACTACAACTAATGACAGCCAGTTTCTCAGTTCCATTTATTCGAGCTATAAATCTGAATTGTCTAATTTCCCTCTCACCTTCATACTACTCATTCACAATTTTATCTCCTAAACTTTTTTCCAGCCAACAATCTACACTGCCACTGTCTTATTTTAAGCATTAACCACTCTTTCTTGGAAAAGTCTAAGTGACCTCCAAATCCCCAAATCTGTATTTCTCACTGCTATAATCTAAAATATAAAACTGGTCATAATGCCTGCCTTTGCTTGAACTTGGGTTCAATGACTTCTAACTTGGCTACTGCAACTTACACAGAACATAATGTACAAATTTTACCAACATGCCTTTCCTCATATGTTAAAATCCTCTCTGCCAAACTACATACTTAACAGCATATACACAACAGTCTCATGCTTTTGAGTCATGAGTACGTTGATATTATTACTACAGATGACCATTTCCCATGTCTGCTCCAATTATATAATCATTTTTATTTCTTTCCTTTTTGGGGGCGGTGTGGGATACAGCATTGAGGCTTGAACCTAGGAAGCACTGAGCTATCCTCAGTCCTTTTTATATTTTATTTTACTTTAAAATAGGGCCTCACTAAGTTACCCATTGAACTTGAATCCTCTTGCTTCAATATTCTGAGCTACTATGGTTACATATGAGTGCCACAGCACCAAGTTCAAATTAGTCATTCTTCAAGACTCAGTTTAAGTATTTTTTCTCAAATGTCTTCAATGAGGAGATCTGATGAGCCCTGCAATAGCCTATGTGACAAGTATCATATACAACACATATCACAACTCAAGACACAAACTTAAAACACTGTTTAAATATACATTTCCTATCAATTGCATCATTTTAAAAATCTACAGAAAACTCATTGTCCAGTTTCAATTAAGTTTTTTTTTTACCTTTTATAAAACTGAATGGCAATACATTTTAAAAGCTGAAGCTGAGCATGGTAACATACACCAGCAATCTTAGCACTCAGGAGGCTAAAGCAGAGTCAGGGGAATTGCCCTGAGTTCGAGGCCTGACTGAGCCACATAAGAAATTCAAGCTCAGCCTGAACTACATAATGAAACCCTTTCTCAAAAATAAACAAAAAGAGCCATGCCTGTAACCTAGCACTCAGAAAGCTGAGGCAAAAGAATTATTATGAATTCAAGGGGCTTCTTAGTGAGTTAAAGGCCTGAACTACATATACAGTGAGAGCTTGTCTCAAAAACAAGGCAACAACAAAACTTATTTTTTAAATTTTAAAATTGACAAATCTAGAAATAGCTAAGATTTATCTGGAGTGTACTAGGTGGTGAAAGTATCAAAATTTAATTTAAAAATTGTATATTGGCCAGGAAGAAGCTCAGTCTAAGCACCTGCCTGGCAAGCTCAAGGACCTGGGTTCAATCCCCAGTTCCACATGCTATGCCAGCCACGCCCAGCCAGCTACCAAGACTAGGCATGGTGGTACAGGCCTGTAATCCCAGCACTGAAGAGGCTGAGACACAAGGATCACTCAAGTCTGAGCTGTATAGTAAGACCAGGTACCAAATAAATAAAATATTTTTTAAAAAATAAGAGGGGCTGGGAAGATGGCTCAGTGGAATAAGTGCTTCCCTGGCAAGCACAAGGACCTGAGTTCAATCCCCAGTTCTGCCAAAAAAAAAAAAAAAAAAAAAGCAGCAGCTGCAGCAGCTATAACAGGGCAACTTTTGTCTGTAATGATTCACCCCTTCAAAAATTTTCAGTATTACCAAGGTAACACTTGAAATTTGACATCTCAAAATAAAGATACAACACACAAACAGTTAAACTACTATTAAAGTTTTCTGGCTCTTTGGAGTTGAACTAAATTGTGTTTTTTATACAATAGTATATCCTTGACAGATAAATTATCTCTAACTACCAAGAAAATTGCAAAAAATCATAAATATAGAGATTAAAACTATCTCACACTGTAATTCTCATTTTATGAAAATATAATACACCTTCAAGGCCACTAGCATAGATTACATGAGATCCAAACCTCATTAAAGAAGCTCGGATTACATGGCACACCCCTATAATATCAGCACAGGAGGCTGAAGCAGGACTATCCTAGCCTATACTACAAGGCAAGACCCTGGAGAGACAGAGACAGAGAGACAGAAAGAGAGAGAGAGAGAAAGAGAGAGAAAGAGACAGAGAGAGAAAGAGAGACGGGAGGGAGGGGCGGGCCAGGGTACTGTAGCTCAGTGTGAAGGTCCTTGGTTTTTGTTTTTTTTTTTGTCTTTTTGAGACAGAGTCTCACTATGCAGTTCAGGCTGGCCTTAAGTTCACTTTGTAGCTCAGGCTGGTCTCGAACGCACAACAATCCTCCTGCCTCAGCCTCCCAAGTGCTGGGATTACAGGCCTGCGCCACCACGCCCGGCTAAGGTCCTTGGTTTTAATACTCTTACTGGCAGTGGTGAGACAACTTCACTAGCTTTCTTTTTTTTTAATTTAACAAACAAATATAGCACTTACTATATATTGGCCACTATTTTAAGTGTTTCAAAGATTCATTTTACTCCTTACAACAATCTAACCCAATATAATACAGACAAGTAAACAGCAGAGCTGGAAGCTGAAGCCACATACTTAAGATCTAAAGTCTGGGCTGTCAGGCACACTATCCAGGCTAATTTCCCAACATCACTGGCCTAGTTTCATTTCTAATCAAGCCTCACCTTGCTTGCCCACATGGCAGCCCTTTGTAATACAAGCCTTCCCCGTTTCATAACCTTTATGATTCTACCCCATCACCTCTATCTGACGCATCATTGAGTACTGTATTACAGATTCCTATAAACAAAGTACTACACTGAATACATTTTGATGAAAAATTATTTTTAGGGGCTGGCCTGATAGCTCAGCAGACTAAAGTGCCTGCTTAGGCAAAACACAGTGGCAATACAGGGCATGCCACACTGAGCCAGCGATTGAGACTGGGCATGGTGGTGGGCATGTGCCTATAATCCCAGTACTTGGGAGAGTAAAACAGGAGAATCACTACAAGTCCAATCTGTGTAGTGAGACCCTGTAGATTCTGTCCTAAATACAGAATAAAAAAATTTTAAATGCCTGATTGAGATGGTAAACAATAATAAAAATCTTTTTGTATTTAAACAGGGTATACAGGGTCTCATTGCATAGATCAGACTCCTAGTGATCCTCCTGCTTACAGCCTCCCAAGGGCTGAGATTCAGGCAGGCTCCACCACACCGTCTCAATTGCTCCCAGGGGTAGGGTCAGCATGGCAGGCCAGGGGATCAAAATCCCAGCTACTGGTCTACCTAAGCAGGTGTTTTAATCTGCTGAGCTATTTGACTGACCCTAAAAATCCTATCATTAATTACAACAGCTAGTCATATCACACAGCAAAACTCTAAATGTTTTAGAACTCAAACCTTCAATGTACGTAATGTTTAGATATCCCATTACAACACACAGACACAAACCATAGCCCAAGCAACTTTCTCCAACTTTGATCCTATTTCTTATCTCATCATAATGTTCATCTCCTTGATAGCACCCGATCCTCTTAAATCAATTTCTTTTTCTCATTCTTTACTGCTCATACCCAACTAACTTTATACAATCTAAATTAATCGTCCTCAAATTCATTTTTTTTCAATCTGTATTTCCACTGAAAAAGTAGAAGCCCAAATTAAATTCTCTAGCTATAGTGGAGGGCAAAACAGAAGAATATATAAAAATTGTAATTCTCAAAAATTGTCTTGATATCAAATTATAAGTTCTCCTTAAGGTAAAACAAATACCTCTTTTCAGAAGGTAGCCCTAAGCCGGGCGTAGTGGCGCATGCCTGTAATCCCAGCACTCGGGAGGCTGAGGCAGGAGGATTGTTGTGAGTTCGAGACCAGCCTGAGCTACAAAGTGAGCTTAAGGCCAGCCTTAACTGCACAGTGAGACCCTGTCTCAAAAAAGACAAAAAAAAAAAAAAAAAAAAAAAAAAAAAAAAAAAAAAAAAAAAAAAAAAAAAAAAAAAAAAAAGAAAGAAGGTAGCCCTACTATTTGTTCTTAAAGTAAGAGTGATAAGTAACATTATTTTGTTTTCTGATGCAGTCTTAAAACTTATTTTGAGAAAAAGGTAAAAAAGAATGAATTCACATACTAACATAGAACTAATAAACATGATAACCTATTTGCTTTGCTCCTCAGATCATAGCAGTTTCCCTCTAGAAAAGTCCCAAAATGGGAAGCTCTTCTCCAAAATTGCAGGTCAACATCAGTCTAGATGGCAAATGTCTGTCTGTATGCCTCTCTCTCTCTCTCTCTCTCTCTCTCTCTCTCTCTCTCTCTCTCCACACACACACACACACACACACACACACACACACACATATGTTGGGGTTTTTTTTGAGACAGGATCTTACCAGCAGTTCAGGCTGGCCAGAAATTTGCAGTGATCCTTCCTCAACCTCCAGAGTAGTGAGGAAAGGCATACTCTCAGTAATTTCTACAACAATATAAATGCACTTAACTGTAGTTTCCAGTCAGATATAGTAGTACCTAACTGTAGTCCCAGAGACTCAACTGAACCACAATAGCAAGACACTGTCATCCCCCCAAAAAAAGTCCCCACTCATATTCTATATGTTCAAAGATTAAAAAAAAAAAAAAATTAAATCAGGCTTACCCCTATAATCTCAGCACTCAGGAGGCTGAGGCAGGAGGACTGCTGAGTTCAAGGCCAGCCTGGGCTACACTAAGAGTTTAAGGCCAGAGTGAACTACAGAGGGAGAACCTACCTCAAAAACAAACAAAAATCGTGGGCTGGGGATGGAGTTCAGTAGCACCAGCTCCCACCAGGCAAAGGGCAAGGTCCTGAGTTTAATTCCCAATACCAAAATAAATAAATTAAAATTTTAAAATGTTAATGCTATCAAGTACCAAAGCATAAATTTACCACACACTCAAAACAGTGATTCTTCACTTGGGTTTCCAAGTGCCCAATAGGTTAACTAATGCAGTACAAGCTTTACCTTCATTTTGTAAAACTGGATCAAATTCCTTCCTCAGCTCTGCATATAGACATGTTAGGAGGTGTCTGGCTAAAAGCTGGCACAATAATATTCATAAGCCCTAAATTTACCTACCCAATCTCATTCACTTTCCAAAACTGAGAACATCAAGATAAAAGATTCACAGGAACATTCAGCTACAACCAGATGCCTTCATTGCCCCAAACCTTGGGTCACCCTGGATTTTAGCAGTACCTCACATGACTGAGACTGCTCCAAACAAAGACAACCACCTTAAGAGAACCAAACTGCACCCAAATCAAGTCATATGGATAATTCCTCTGGAGTTAGGAATGCAGGACTAAGATAATGATCTAAGATGACAATCACCCAGACCTAGTCCAACACCACATCCCCTAAAACTGGACCATTTTATTCATAGATCAGTCCAACTCAGCCATCTCTTCAGATCTGTGCCCCCTTTAGTCTCTCAAACTGAAGACTTTTTCCCATCATGTCTTATTTTTCTTTGGTAGAAGGCCAGCCTCATCTTCTACCAAAGATCATCTTCTGTAAGAGCTGGGGTTCCCTTTATTTTCTTTTACTTTTCAATTAAAGCTTTTTCTTGCAAACTTAAGACTGAATATCTCAGTTTTGGTTTCCATTATCACTGAAGCAAAAACCTATACTGCCTGATGACAGCCTCCAATATGCTGTGATAAGTGCAGATAGTTATCTCTGTAGCATTTTTCCTAAAACCTGGACTCAGTCTAAATCATATTTAAAAAAAACAGGAGATAAATCATTCTATAAAGCATTTGACCAGTCCTATTTAATATATTAAGAACACAAAAAAACAAGACTGTTAACTTACTTATTACAGACCAGGAAAGTATGACAACTACATGCAACATGGTACCTTACGTTGGACCCAGAACAGAAGAAAGCAGACAAAGAAAAGAATGAGTGAAATCCAAATAGTTTCAAGTTCAGATAACAGAAATATGCCAAAGTTACTTAATTTTGACAAATGTACCACAGACATTTAAGATGTTTAAAATACGGAAAATTAGGTATCAATAACTTTCCCGGCAGCTCTTCTGCTATAGTCTGCCACTGAGTGCATGCTCTAACCTTCTACCCCGATTGTGTCTTCTCACAAGACTCAACATCAAATGATTCCTGGCCAAGAAGCAAAAGCAGAATCATCCCATTCCTTAGTGGATTCAGATGAGAAATGTTGATAAAATCAGATACGCCTCCAAGAGGAGACACTGGAGAAAGACCACGCTAGGACTGTAAGGAGTTGCATATGAGCTGTAACACACTTTCTCTCTGGGAGGTCACAAGATGATACCCTCTTTTATCATGGTCAAGACAATACTGAATCAAGTTTTAAAAATAACCACTGCTTGGACAGTGTAACATATTTAATCAGGAATCTTAATTCTTTTCTGTGAGCAGTACTATTAAATCAACAATACATTTTTAAAATCTTTTATTTTTTATTTCATTTATTTATTTTTTGCGGAACGGGGGATTGAAGTCAGGCCCTTAAGCACTTACTCTACTGAGCTATCTCCCCAGCCCAAAAATCTTTTAAATAAACTTTCTCCACAATCCTTATTTATTTATTTATTCCAAAATACAAAGGTTTTGTTTCTGAGTTAAGAGTTCTAACAGAACTACAGCTCCAGCGCCCCTCTTAAAAAAAAAAAATATGAGAGAGCACTTCTAAATCACCCAGTCTGGCTTCTTTTAAACTTGGGATCTTTTTGCTTCAGCCTCCCAAGCAGCTGAGTACCTGGGATTACAAGTGTGTGCCACCACTCCCAGCATAAGTTTGTTTTTTCAAAAGAGAAAGGGGTGCTTACCTTGGCAGCACATATATTAAAAGAAAGGGAAGGCTGGGCATGTAGTTCAGTAACAGAGTGCTTGCTAGCATATGAAAGGCCATGATTCCACCAGCACATAAACAGGAGAGAAAGCATAAAGATTTTTATATTAATGATAAAAATTTCAAACAGAAGCCAGGCGTGGTGGTTCATGCCTTTAATCCCCGCACCTGGGAGGCAGATCCATGAATAAAATGGATCATGAATAAAATCACAATTTTGACCCTAGCCCAGGCAACTTTGTGAAACCGTGTCTCAAGATTTAAAAAAAAAGCTGGGAGTATAGCTCAATAAAAAGGCCTGGGGTTCAACCTGAAGTGGCTAACAGCAGGGGCCAGGGGTTTGATCCCTGGGCCTGCTATGGCAGCCCCAGCCCTGGGGCACCCTGAGATGGCAATTGAGACTGGGCATGGTGGCACACACCTGTAATCCCAGCACTTGGGAGGCTGTAAAGAGGAGAATCACTACAAGTCTGATCTAGTAGTGAGACTCTTAACACCCTGTAGATCCATTCCTAAAAAATACGGGGGAAAAAAAAAATGAAGTAGCTAACAAACACAACAACAAAATCCCTTTGTAGCCAGCCACAGTGAGCTGCCTAAAGTTTCATCTACTCAGGAGGCTGAGGCATAGGATCATTTAAGCACCTAATTCAGGAGGCAGACCTGGGCATTAGCAAGACTAACTCAAGAAACAAAAAGGAAACCAAGGCATGATAGCTTCCCTGCATTTTGGGAGGCTAAGCCAAGAGGACAGCAAGGATGAGTCCAGCCTGGGTAACTCTTACCATTCATTGCCCCAGCATATTTATTTTCACATAATCCAGGATACAAATAAATGTGACAAATTTTACTTAGTAATACTATCTTTAAAAGAGTACCAGGTACTTTCCAGTAGTTCTTACTCAAGTGTCTAAGGCCTTATATATATATATATACAAAATGAAAACAATAATATAAGACCATATGCTAAATGTCAATTTAAATAAAGCAGGAAATCAATGTCACAGTTGTCACCATTTTAGAACATAAAAAAATTAGGGAGGGGAAGAGGAGTTAAAGAAAGGGTAAGGAAATGGAGGAAAAAAAAGAATCAAATTATAATCATGTACAGGTAGAAATTCCCTATGATGAACGTGATCATTAAGTATACCTAGGAAATGGAGGGGAAAAAAGAATCAAATTATAATCATGTACAGGTAGAAATTCCCTATGATGAACGTGATCATTAAGTATACCTAAAATGTTAATACACTTAAAAAAGATAATTAAGAAATTTTTTTAAAAGTTATAAAAAGAGAATGGAAGCCAATACTTAAGTGATTGTATTTATCTTATTTTAGTCACTAAGCAACCTTGTAGCCTTAAATTATCAGAATTTTAATTGTCTCCATGACTGGGCATAGTGGTTCAGCCTATAATCTCAGCACTTGGGAGGTTGAGGCAAGAGAACTGCTGTAAACTGAAGACTAGCTTAGGCTACAAAGTGTGTTCAAGGTCTGCACAGTGAAACCCTGTCTCAAAAAAAGAAAGACTGATTTTTCTCTATAAAAATACCTCATGTAGTGGTGCATGCCTGTAATCCCAGCACTCGGGAGGCTGAGGAAGGAGCATTATTGTGAGTTCGAAACCAGCCTGAGCTACAAAGTGAGTTTGAGGCCAGCCTGAACTGCACAGTGAGACCCTGTCTCAAAAAAGACAAAAAAATAAAAATAAAAATACCTCAAAAATAGCTAAGAACAATGACAATACCAAGCTCAAAATTTACAACACATTAGAGAAATGTTACATGACCGCACTTTATGCAGAATTATTTGCAGAAATACTGACAAATGCAGATTCATTCTTAGCTAAGTATGTTTCAACAAAAAAGCTACCACCTTTTAAAGAGAAAATAATAAATAAAAATAATAAGTATTTACAAGATTTACAACTAGTGAATATAAATCATAAATATCAATTAAAAACTCTAACTGCTATGCCAAGGATAAAAATTATATACATAGCATAAGTTAAACTAAGGTTCCATTTAAATAGTTAGGCAGCGTCATACCAAACTAGCAACAAAACTAGAACAATCCGAAACGGCTTCACTGCAGTTAACTACTAGGTTTACATAACACAGCATCTTTCTTCAAGAAATACAGATTTCTCAATACCCGCCTTAGCTGGGGGTGATACATGCCTGTCATCCTAGTACTTGGGATGCTGAGGCAGTAAAACTGAATTCAAGGCCAGCCTTTGCTACTGAGTAAGACCTTGTCTCAAAGAACAATGTTTAGCCTTTAAGAACTAGAAAAAAAGAAAACAAAAAAATCAAACCAACTAAGATTTACTCTATACCCAGGAATCATCACAATAGTAGGTATTCACCTTATTTTCAAGATTCACATGGTATATTAGTTTATGGTGTATGTGTATGTCTCTTTTTGGTGGTGCTGGAGATGGAACCGAGGGCTTTGGAGAAGCCATGTATGTGCTCTATCATTGAGCCACATCCCAACCCTACATTTATTTGAAATCAAGTAAATTTTCAAGTTAAAAAAAAAAAAAGAAAGGAACATACATATATGCAATACTAGCAAGGAAATTTCAACTCAAACGTAATCAATTCTCTTTCAAAATAATTAAAATCATTTGGGGATATAGCTGAGCTGTGGCATAAGCACATGCCTGGCAAGCACAAGATCCTGAGTTCAATCCAACAACACCAGAAAACAGAAACAAAAAGTTGAGCAAAATAGTTAAAATCAAGTAACTTTCATAATGCAGTATTTTTATAACACAGAGCTAAGAGCATGCTAACATCTCAGTCTAGGAATGTAGCTCAGTGGTAAAGCATTTGCCTAGCATACAGAAGATCCTAGAAATACACACAAACACACATAATCTTTGGCCAGCTTAGTTTAAAAATCAACTGAGCTTCAAGTCTGGCAAAAGTGTGCATGACTCACTGATGTAGAACTCAACAGGGAAGAACTAGAAAATTTATTCCAAGTTTTGCTTTAGGTTTGTTTTTTAATTCATCTTTACATTAATGCTGAAAACTAGTGTTTACAAGTTTATTTATTAAAAGGACGAACAGTGAATAAAATGAACCACCTATAAATGAAAGTCTTATTTCCTGGATACCTAAAAAGCGGTAAAATAAAATTTACACACACACACACACACACACACACACACACATATAGAGGAAAAACATTTACATTTTAATGTATAGACAATGCAAAATGTTGTAAACTACTGAATTTTCCTTCCCAGAAACATCTTCTAACTTTTTATACTAGAGATATTTTATCTGAAATATTTATGTAACAGAAATTTTAAATGTCAATCCTACTGAAATGTTTTTGTTCTCAAAGTTTTATAAATTTAGGATGAAAGAATTTTAAAAGTTGATCTCCAAATTAAGTAAAACATTCTGCCACATTTATGGAAACATATACTGCTCTCTTAAGCCAAATTATCTTAAGCTTTTGATCACTGAAAAATCATCATTCTGTTTTTGTAACTACAAATAATAGGGATGGGGAAATGTCATACAACACATGAATTATTACCAACTCATTCTTCTCACCATAACAACACTTCTACTTTTTAATCACTTTAAATAAACAAAAATGTAAAAATAGAACATAAATTGTATAAGGTTTATTGTATTTACCTCATGAATTTAACATTATTTTAGAATTGTCTACTTCTGCCAGGGAAATAGCTTAGTGGCACAGCACCTGGCAGGTGCAAGGTCTTGTGTTCTATTTCTGACACCAAAAAATAAATTAAAATTGTCCAGTCCTATGAATGCTTGATATAGGACATTAAAGCAAACCACTCTCTAGTAGTACCTTACAAAAAGGTCCCTTTCAAGAAGTAACTCAAGAAAAATAGTCTATATAAAGAGCCTTTGATACAAATTATTTCTCCTTTTCCCTTCATTTTTGATGTTCAGTACTTAAAACTGAAAAATAGATGATGGTATTTACCACAAACTAAAAGACCCATTTGTAAAGTTACTTTTTTTTTTTTTCTTGCAGTATACCTACTGCTATTTCTCATCAAATATTCTGGCTCACCAATTTAATAATTTGACTAGAACAATAAAAGAGTACACATGTATGTATATACGTAAAATATATATACAAATATATAGACAATAAGTGCCTGCTTTGGACCAGGAACACTGCTCTTTAACCCAATTATTCAAAGCTCATCTTGTAGAAAAAGGGAAAACACAGTATTTTAAGATTTACTACAGAGAAATGCTTTTGTCATAGCAACAATTAATATCAAATAACCTTACAAAACATAAGAAAGCAAAAAATGCTATGAAAGGGCAATCTAGCAATTCACAGCTTCGGCTCCCTTACTCCACCCAGTCTTCTCGGCTCAATGGCTGTTCACAGCATCCACAAATATTAGCTCCCCCCCTTTTTAAAGGAGGTGGGAGGAGGCACCAAATCACGGCTTTCTCCATCAAAATCAACAAACACAGAAATATTTTATATGAAAATTGGGTTCCTTTCTCTGGTGTTATTAAAAAAAAAAAAACAGCTTTACATTTGTTTTAGGAAATCCTCCTCACAACAATCCAAACAATGATCATTTATAACATGAAAGAATAAGTCACCCTAAATACAATTACTATTCTGCTTTAACAAATACCACAATTTGCAACTATCAATTAATTTGCAAAAGTGGGTCTTGAAAGACACCCATTGAGAGTAAATGACAGCTAATACCTTAAACAAAACTAGAATCTTCAAAATCAAACCTTTCAATATATAACATATCACTACTGACATACCCAAGTAAGAAATATTCCCTATTAAGTGACTGAACCCTGCAGCAATCAAGCTCTGCTGCAGAAAAGAAAAAAAAAAAAAGGCAAACACCACTGTGGAAGGAGTGGATGACAATATTACTGTAAGAAAGGCCAGAACACTTGTCTCCTCCGCCCTGGCTTGAAAAAGAAATTCACACAAAACAACCCATCCTTAACAGAAATGGAAATACCAAAATTGGCACAAATTTGTTTGACCTTAAAAATGTTATGAGCCTTAGGGACATAGACTTAAGTAGAGGTTGAAATTATAATATATTTTCTCCGGATTGCCCCTTAAGGAAAAGGGAGGGGGCATGGCAGGACATCGCCCATCAGGAAGAACACAAATCGAGTTCCTTGTCTTCCAAAGCACAATTTCTTAACCAAAGGACAGCTATGAACTGGATCCAAACCCCACTGAAAGGGGCTGGGAGTTTCTTGCTAAGTCACTGAAGAAAAGGCAGAATAACAAATAAAGCCAGGTACCTCTCTCTTCTAGCTCAGACACTGATAACCTCCTCCTCCTTCTCCTCCTCCTCCTCCTCCTCCTCCTCCTCCTCCTCCTCCTCCTCCTCCTTTCTCTTTTCTGCTGTGATGTTTAGAGTCAAAATTTGCCCACCACCTCAAAGGCATTTTCTCACCTGGGAGGCTAAATAGATTCAGGCACTGCGTTTCCTAAAGGAGTGGGGAGAAGAGATTAGAGGAAGGGGAATGGCAGACGACCTCGAAGCTTAGTGTTAACATCAAAAGGCAACTCCCGCATGAAAAGCGAGTGGTAGAAGGGAAACCCTGCCCGATTCAGAGGGCGGGCGGATGCTGCAGACAGCTCAGGGGGTCGGGCCCTTGTCCTTACTGGTGCAGAGGTTGGACCACTGCACCTGGGGTCCAGGGAGGTGGCGGGCCATCCTGCTCTTGTCAACACCATCCTAAGAAAGGTGGGGAACCGAACGCCTGGGAGGCCCTGCGGGTGCCCGAACTCAATCCCGAAGTCGACGGCCTCAGAGGGGTGGGGACTGCGGAGCTCGCCTCCGCGGCCAAGCAAAAGAGGGCCGAGCCCTTTCCCAAGATCGGAGATCGACCTGCTCCCCACACCCTTCCTATCTAAGAATACTTTTCATGCTAAGTCACGGGAGGAGGTAGATCCCTTGTCGGGAGGGCCGCGGAAAAAGTCACAGTAGTCCCAGCAGCCCCCGAGACAGGGCCGGGAGGACGCGAGCGAGGACAGCGCCCTCCCCAGCCATGCCCCCTCCTCTGAGCCTCTCACTCAACGGCCGTCGCGGCCGCCATTTTGAGAGCGAGGAGAGAAGAAGAAGGAGGCGGCGGCGGCAGGGGGAGGGGAGAATGGGAGGGAGGGGACCGGCGCAGCCACATCGTCAGGCCGCCGGGCCCGGGCCGCAGCCGCCCAAGCGCGGCGAAGGAGACACAGGGGAGGGTGCAGACCCTTGGCGCCTTACCGGAGTGCTGCGCCGCCGCGTCCGTAGGGCCTCTTCCGTCCTTCACTCCCATCCACCGGCGGGGGAGGGGGGAGGGAGAGGGAAGGGAGGAAGGAGGGAGGGAGGGAAGGAGGGAGGGGGAGGATGGCGCGCTGGGCCCGGTCCCGGGGAGGGGGAGGGGAGGGGAGGTGGCGGGCTCCTCAGCCGCTCCGGGGCTCGAGCCCAAGCCCAGGGCTCGCGGTTTCTCTTGCTCGCGCCCAAGCGCTCCCTTCCTGCCCTTTCTCGCTCCCTAGACCTTCGGACCGCTGTTTGTTCTCTCCCTCACTCGCTATCTCGGCCGCCGGACTCCGCCGCCGCCCCGCCGCTCTAGCTCCGTCTGTCACAGGAGCTGCCCCAGCGCCCTGACGTCACCGCGCCGCTGCCGCCGCCGCCCTAGACCAGCCAGGAAGAGGGAGGGGAGCGGAGGAGGGGCTGTGGCGCATGCGCAGGCGCGGCCAGCACAAGCCGCGCTGCTTACATCCTGACTGGCGAACGACTGCGGCCAGGACTCCTTGGTTGTATGGAGGGGGCCTGTGGGCGAGTGTACGCAGGAGGCGCTGCTCTCTAAGTCTCTTCGTGCATCTGAAACCTTGGGAGACCACCTTTTTTCTAGATCCCTACTGTTGTAGCCCCTCACGAACTCGGGTCTCGTTCACCGCCCTGCGCCTTTGCCGTAGAACTATGCTTTCCCCGCTTCCCGGGCAGACAGTGGGGACGGGCGGGCACTCGTGCATCCCCGGCCTCGGGAGGTTCCATAGTAAGAAAGCCTGATCCAGGCAGTCGCCCCTTCTGCCTTTCGGCCTGCGGTATTAACACCCCGCCAAAAAGAGGAAAGTAGGTTGATTGGCTTGGGAGGGAGCGCTGTTGAGGTTAAACAGGCAGATGATGTTGTCTTGTTTTTTCTTATAAATCGTTAATTGGGAGAATTCGCTTTTAGCTGTGATTCAGCTATTATTTTCCTTAGTCACACAAACAGCGAATCAGACTCTAGAAGTCTCGAAACTGACTCCCACAGAAAGACCTAGAACTTTATGCATACGAGAATGTGCGTGTGTGTGTGTGCGTGTGTGTTTGCTAAATTACGGGTTGAACTATCTGATGACAAAGTCTTGGAGATTTGTAGTCAATTTAGTTTTTAATTTTTTTTTATTTTTTAAGCAGTACAAATTAGAATTAAAACAAAAAATAAATGATACAGAATTTCACTTAAAGTAATATGAATTTGACAGTATTTGTTGTAATACAACCAGTTATTCGTATTACCATATATATGCGTGTAAAGTTGGAAGAAGAGGGGTGAGATAGCTCAGTAGTCTAAAGCTTAGACAGGCACAGGGGACTACTGTTGGATCCTGAACCCCTGCACCGCATGCTGTGCCAGCCCTGCCCTGAACCAGCCAAACAAATAAATAAATAATTTTTTAATAAAGAGAAAAATTGGAAGAAAGAAATATGGGCTAGGGAGATAGCTCAGTAGAATAAGCGCTTACCTGGCAAGCGCAAGGGCGTGAGTTCAATCCCTGGTTCCACCAAAAAAAAAAAAAAAAAAAAAAAAAAAAAAAAAAAAAAAAAAAAAGAAGAAGAAAAGAGATGTATAAGAAAATAAGAACAGAAAAAGTACAAACAATTGAAGAAAAAACAAAGCATTAACTGCTTCTTTCCATAGACCAGCAGAAATGCACAGTAGTTTTCCAAACCATCCTGCTTACACACATAGATAAATCTCTTTACCCCACTCCTGCCCTACTCAACTTGGAAACTCGTACCTTTTGAATAAGTTCATTCCCTTTTCCCAGTCTCTAGTGTACTCTTCAGATTCTGTTTTTCTCTTTCAGGTTCTCACACACTAAGAAGACAATATGATGTTTGCACATGTGGGTCTTAATTTATTTCACCTAAGAGTATGTTCTCTAGTTGCATCCATTTACCAACAAAAGACTCAAATTTATCTTGTTTTATAGCTGAATAATACTCCATTGTGTAAAAATACCATGACTTCTTTATCTATTCTTCAGGTGATGGGCATCTGGGTTGTTTCCAGGATTTAGCTATGATAAATTGCTATGAGGTTTTCAGTTCTTCTAGAAAAATACCCAGGAGGACCCAGTTCTGCCAAAAAAAAAAAAAAAAAAAAAAAACAACTATTGTAGGCGATATCTTTTGGGCCACGGAGATGGTTCAGCGGAATAAAAGCTTTCCTGCCAAGCTCAAGGACCTGAGTTCAATCCTCGGTTCCACTAAAAAAAAAAAAAATGTGTCTAAAAATACCCAGGAGGGAAATAGCTAGCTTGAATGGGACCTCCAGTCCTGGCTGTTGAAGGAATCTCCACACTGATTTCCACAGTAGTTGTAACCCATCTGCCCTCCCACCAACAGTGCAGAAGGGTTCCTTTTTCTCCACAGCCTCTCCAGCAATTATTATTGGCTGACTTCTTGATGTTAGCCATTCTTCCTGGGGTGAGATGGAATCTCAGGGTTGTTGTAATTGGTATTTCTTGAATGACCAATGATGTTAAACATTTTTTCATATATTTACTTGCCATTTGTATTTCTTTCTGTAGGAAGTGTATATTCATCTCAGATGCCCATTTTTGGATTGGAAAACACTTGATTTTTTTTTTTTTTTTTTTTTTTTTTTTTTTTTTTTTTTTTTTTTTTTTTTTTTTTTTTTTTTTTTTTT
>PVKA01032857.1:0-24928 GCA_004027165.1 Ctenomys sociabilis
CTTCCATTCTCTTGCATGGAGTTCTGGCCATTGTGATCTCTCTCTAAAACCTCTTTCAGCAGCCTGTAGAGGGATGGCTTTGTCATCATGAAATTCTTTAGTTGTTCTTTGTCGTGGAAGTATTTCACTTCTCCATCAAACTTGAAAGAGAGTTTTGCAGGGTATAGTAGTCTGGGCTGGAATTTGTTTTCGTGTAGGAAAAATATGGAACGCTTCACGAATTTGCGTGTCATCCTTGCGCAGGGGCCATGCTAATCTTCTCTGTATCGTTCCAATTTTAGTATATGTGCTGCCGAAGCGAGCACTAGTTTTTTCTTCTTAATATTTGAACCTTCTGAAGTTAAACTGGGCAATTGGCTTCACAGTTACAGATCACATGTTCCAGGCTCTCCTGCACTTACATATATATGTGGCTAAGTTCTGGCCAAAGGATTGAAACAGAAAAACTACACAAGAGAACTTGTGCTTTTAAAACTTTTGTTGCTTTGAAACTACCTAGCTTTGCTACTACTTTATGGCTTTGTAATTACTTTCTTGACCCCTGTAACCATCAGAGTATAACTGAACATAAAAGGTCCCTGTTGCATCATCGTACCAAGCTTCACAAACTGACAGCCATTAATCTACCCTTGTACCCAGTGATCTCACCTGCTAACTAATGAGAAGAACTGCCAGGCCGGCCTGTCTTGCCTTTCTTTGTATCTCCTGCTTGTGCATCATATAAAATCCCTAGACTCTCAGGGATCAGAACCTGATATTCTGGGAATGATCTTGATCATTGCCTGCTGACATAAATTAATCTACCTCCAAATCCTAGGTGTTGTTTTGGTGTTTCTGCTTGCCATGGCAGGACTAGAGTGAATAAAGAGCTTGGTTTTCCATTTCCTCTTTTATCCTTCCTAGAAGCTGGCCTTATGGATGAGGAATTAGCACCGACTTTAAGTTTGTGGGTAAGGATAGTGCTCCAGCAGATGGTGATGCATCAGATAAAAGAAACACGAGCACAGAATCTGGGAGACTCCACAGAATAACACCACCCAGGAATCATCTTTGTACTCCTGGGCTGTGACAGAGAGGCTTGGAGCTTCTATCTTGATTGACCAGTGTTATTTTGAGGTCTCATCTAAGGTTAGTCTATACTTATCTCCTGTCACCTGTCTTCACATATGGAACACTCAAAACGAAAGACATAAAAGTTTTATTCATCTCTACTCTATATTAGATCACCCTGATGTAGCTCATGCCTAATTTTTCACGAATTTTTCCACCATGACTGCTAAGACTAGATTTGCTTCTTCGGTCGCTGTATCTCCTTGGAAGGTCTGGCTACTTGTAGCAAGACATCCTTCACTGGCATCCAAATCTCGATGTCCTGAGAGAGTTTCAAGGCTGGGTCACAAGACACTCAGCCTTCCAGTTGTGACCCAAATCTGACTACCTCTGGGGAAATGACTTCCTGCGACTCTCTCCGTAGTAGCTGTTTTCTCTCATTCACCTTTGTATTGCTGATCTTGGAGTGGAGCGTGCCCCCTACTTTCCATGCTTATTGCCCTGGGAAGGAATTTCACTTCACCTGCTTGACATGTGTCCCCTCCATATCCCTTGGTCACTTCTTAAAGATTTTTGGCTCATGGTTTACTACCACATTTGCAATAGAACCCTAGTCACATATCCCGATGACTTCAGTATGTGAACATGGAGGCAGTCTCTTCTGCAGATTGTGTGCTCCACCCAGCCCCACCAGCAAAGATGGCAGCTCCTCTAGAACCTCAATTTCAAACTTTCTGCTGAATGCCTTCCAGTTCACTGGATTCCTCTGATACTTTGACTCAGCAACCTCTGATTGGATTCTGCCACTCATGATTCTACCAGTGTTTTATGGTTCTTTATTCCTATCCTATCTATCCTTATTTAGTCTCCATGGTTCACTATGATCATCATTCTCTTTTAAGCACCCTCAACTTGCCCTTTTCTTTGTTGTGCCATCTAATAGACCCTAACTGTACTACTCCAACATTCTGCCACATTTTATTCCCACATAAAAGTAGGCACATACAAAGCATGCTCCTTAGTCTCATACTAGAGATTTCGAGTTGGCCAAGATCCTGATAAATTTATGTAGTCTATCTCCCCTCTCTCTGCCTAGATGATTTCCTACTTGTTCCTCTTCAAAACTGCAACACCTTATCCATATTAACTTTCAGCTGAGGGCTGTGCTTTTTATTTCCCTCAGAAAACAGAAGAATTCAGTAGAGAGTTCTGACAAGGTCTCATCTATACTAACAGCACCTATCCATAAGAAAGCCTTGCTTCTAGTTATAAGATTATAGTCCTGTCTGGGATGGTTAATGGTGATTGTCGAGTTGATGGAGAAATGTCTCAAAAATTAGTAAGGCATAGTTTTCGGTGTGTCTGTGACAGCATTTCCAGAGACATTTGGCGTAAAGAGCAGCAAACCCAAAGGGGACACCTACCCTGAATGTGACTGGCACCATCCAACAGGTCAGCAGGGAAGGTGCAGGTGAAACCAAAGCAGAAGAAAGATATCCACAGTACATGCCTTCTCCTTCATTGTGTCCTCACTGCCACTGAGATGAGCCTTTTGCTACTGCCTGGCCTTCCACACTGAAGTCTCAGCTTCAGTATGGGTCTGAAGCATTAGAGCCAGGCAAGCATGGCTTGGAAATCATGAGGCAAAATAAACCTTTCTTTTATTAAGTTGCTTAGTCAGGTATTTTGCCCCAGTGACAGAAATATAGCACATTAGCCACAGGCAGCCCTCCTGTTTGTACAAACCTTGTATCACCAGGTTTTCTCTTTCTTACAGGGTTATTATTATCAGCATACAATGGGTGGCACACTTTCTCGTTGTTAAACGCACCCAGTGACTCCATTTACATGCACGGAGTATTGCTTTTATAGCAAATACATATAATCTCCAACTCCCTTCCAATTAGACAACACACATATCATTCTACTGATAAGCCTCCTGCTAAGATCACCGATGACCTCTGTATTACTCCAAAGGTTAATTTTCAGTTCTTACATGACATGACCTATCAGTATCATTTGACATATTTAGTCATTATCTTCACTTTGAAAATTCTTTCATAATCGTAATCTACATTTCAAAGTCTAGTCAGGTTTGCAGTGTAATTTTTTATGAAAAATTTCAGTGGGATACAATTCATACAAAGGAAATGTTCACTTCTTGAGAAATACTGGGAGAGAGTCAAATAAATAATGAAAAAAGCAAAAGGAGGAGACATGAGCTTGTTTGTAAAATAGATGACACTCACATTTTAGTATAGAGGTTCTGATAGCTGAAAAGAAACTGAGACTTCAAGTAGAACACTTTCCCTTTGTGACTGAGAACATCAAGCTTTAGAGAAGTGACTTCTGTCACTGAATGGTGCAATGAGTCCTGAATTCAGGTTGTGTACATAGAAGAGCTTATTCAAGTATCTACCAAATACTACTTTTCTTCTCATGCATATGTATGCATGAATTAATAAGTAGTTCATAAATATGTATGAGAAATCATGTATGACTATACATATACAACATATAAATACAATGTATATTTATACTTATGCACACACATTTTTAAAGTGATTTTTCTCCACAAATGATAGAAGCACTAAGGAGAGTGCAACTAGCCTGTCTGTCCTCTCCGCTGATAGCCTAGGGCTCCAAGTGGCTCACCTGGAATCAAGCCCATCTTCCTCCCAGACAGCCCTGATGCTGAAACAGAAGTACTGTCAGAAGCCCTTGAGCTGGGTGAACACTGTCTGCATGGAAGACTCACTTCTCTGGACAACCCTCTCTTTGCTGCTGATGAAAAGAGGCTGGCTATGGGGAATGGGAAGATTCAGGACTGGTCCTGACTAACTCACCTGGGTAGCTCATCTAAACAATGAATCTCTGTTTCTCAAAGTCTTAATTCCTCCCTTCTAAGCTTCAGTTCCTTGAGTTAAGGTTCTTGAGGCCGCTCCCATGCTTGCCACATTTTCCTAATTTTCTAGCTTTACATTCTCCTACATGACATCTTAGCTCCTCATTACTGAGATTCATGCCCGCCTGGATGTGCACTGTCTTCCTGCCAGTCTTGTCCCTCTTAGCTGGCTTTAGATGGACGGCTGGACTGTCTCATCTGCAGTTTGTGCCACATCTAATTAGACACTTGGTTCCAGCCATAGCAGCACAGCTGCTTCCTGGGTCTGATATGACATAAAGGAATAAATAAGCATCTGAGGATGCAAGTGTTACAAATGAGAAGGTGGACATAGTACTGCACAAAAAATACTACAGAAAAAGGAAAGACAAGAAGAGAGAGGAAAAGAATGGCATTATGATATCTCAGCATAATATTCTGTCTTAATATAATAAGCTTATAATATATGGCTTACATGATGGTTAATTTTAGGAGCCATCTATTGAGATTAAAGGATACAAAGACAGTTGCTAAATAACTGAGATATATCTGTGAGAATATCAGGAAGGGATTAGCATTTAAATTGCTGGACTAAGTGAAGAAGAGTGGCCACCAGTGTGGGAGAGCACCATCTAATCAGCTGAGGGTTTACACAGGACAAAAGGCAAGGCAAGGTCTCTTGGACCCGAGTAATCTTTTTTCCCTGTACTGGGACATCATAACTCCAGGTTCTCTGGCTTTGGACTCTGCCTATTCACCAAAGGCCTCCCAAGCTCTCAGCATTTGACCTTAGTTAGAGTACGCTATGCTTATGGCTTCCCTGGTTTTCATCCTGCAAATGGCCTATTTTGGGACACTTTGGCCTCCAAACTCCTGTGAGCCTATGTCTCTAGTGATTCTCCTTTCATCTGTCTGTACTTGGCTAGGTCTCTCTGAAGAACCCTAATTTCTCTTATAGCTCATAGGAATGGAATACATAATAGAGATGAAGAGAGCACTTCTGCGTCTACATGGTAGGAAAAGGGCATAAATTAAAGGCAGTAAGAAGTAAGACTCTTTTGCCTAATAATACATGAGAAAAGCAGTACATGGAAACTTCTAGAATTCTAGAAGTCTTCAATCATGCTATTCATTACTGGTGAAATATCCTTGGGGACATTTTCATAGAGAGATCTTGAAAACTTAGTTTTTAGATTCTTAGAAGCAGATTAATCACAAATTATCATCCTTGGGAAATGATCCTTTCCCACTAATGTTGTTTATTGAATATAATGCAGCAGTGAGTGGCCACTGAAACTATCATCCAATCTTAGAACAAGAATATTACTACCTTGGTTATATCTATCTACCTGCTCAAGTTCTAGCCAGTTATCTGCCTCCCTGTGAAAGTAACCACTACGATAAATCAAAGCATTATAAGTTCTTGTTGTTTCTTCTGTTTTAGTTTCATTACATTTTGAAGGGTAATCTAGCTTGTTCAATGGGCTGAGTGAAGAGATGTCTGGAGATATAGCTTCACTTTGAAGGCAACAACTTTATTCCTGGGTTAGACCATTGTTAACTTCACAGATGAATGGGAGATAAAGTGCAGGTGAGTTGAAGCAGGTGGATATCTGACCTTGGGCCCTTCTTTATCTCTTTCCAAGCCCTTTGTTATTCCTAGTCATGAGCTGAGTAGCTCTTCTCTGCCACACCTGACTGCATGAAATTTCTGCCTCAATGCCACATGACTGTTGACTGAAACCTCTGAAACTGTGAACCAAATTTAACCTCTCCTCCTTTATGATGTAAGCGTCAGGTATTTTGTGGGAGCAATAAGAAAGCCAATGACTACAGCCACAAATAGGTCTGCCTAGGTGATAACCTGTTTATTTGGCTTGTTAATGAAACTTTAAAAAAGGTATCAATGCTGAGGACATGATGCTAAACTTGCTTCATTCATTTGTATGGTACTAGGATAATCCCACAAAGTTCCATGCAGTGGTGGCTCTTCATTTTCACGATTGCATGATATTTTACTATGAGAATATATTATAATTTGTTTTTCCAGTATCTTGTCAATGAATACCTTAGAGGCCAGCAGACATTCTGTTCTTACAAACAGTCTAAGATAGATTCTTTGCTTCAATCCTTCCGGATCCCATATGTAGAGCAACATAAATATGCATGCCTGAGAGTGGAGTTAGTGGTGAAAGGAATGTAACAGTGATCATCCTTATAAGACAAGGCTAATTTATTTTCCAAGGTGATCCTGACAGTTTAAAATCCCAAAAGAAATGCAAAATAGATGCTATCATTTGTTTTCTCCAATATAAGATATTATTGAACGTTAACTTTCTGTCAAATAGTCATAGGGGGTATCTCAATGCCACTTGCATAAAATCTTTCCTGAGCATCTGCTTGAGCATCTCTTTGCATGTTTAATACTTGCATTAGTTTAGTTTGTGAGTTTTAAAATGCCACCTTATGTCTTTGGCCCTGTTTTCACTACTAAATATTATCTTCTTTTGAACCTACAGGGTATTAATTTGTATATGTATATTAATTTATATGTATGAATTTATTCATACTCAAGTTATATATAAATTACACATTAAAATACATTTGCACATAAATATTTACTTGTTATTTTATATATTTATAACCATATATTTATATTGATAATTTATAATATATTTACATATATATTTACAAATACATTTATGCTTTTGGGATATATAAACATGATTTATAAATGTGTGTTTGGTTTATATCTGAATTATAAAATAGTTATATGATTTGTACATATATTATATATAATTTATAAATATCATCTTGATATTTTTACATGTAGTAGAATCTATTGGCTATATCTAATGCCAGTTTCTTCTTTTCAGTTTGTATTTTCATGTGGAATATTCTCTAGGACACCCTCTGATGAACAGATTCAAGTAATTTTGAAGTAATTTTAATGCTTTTTGGATCTGGTTTGTGAAACATTTCCCTTCTCACAGGTAAGAAGAATGTTTTGTTTTGGTACTTAGGATTCTTCTATACAGGGCCTTGTGCATGTTAAGTGGCACTCTCAACTGAGAATCATTTTTTTTTTTTTTTTTTTTTGTGGAACCGGGAATTGAACTCAGGCCATTGCACTTACCTGGGAAGTGTTATTTCACTGAGCCATCTCCCTGGCCCTGAAAATCATTCTTTATAAATTACATTTCTAATTTGTTTTTGCTTTTTTATAGAAAATCAACTAACTTTTACATGTTGATCTTTATCCAATCACCTACTGTTTCTATAACTTTCCCATGTATTCTTTTGAGTTTTCTATGGTCATATCATAATATCTAAACTTAGAGACATAACTAGAACGAAAGAGTAAAAAATTACTTAAAAACCCAAGACATATTTTAGGTAGAAGAAAAGAATGAGTTTTCACCATAAATAAATGATAATGCTTGAGGAGATGTTTAATATGTATGTAGGTATCAAAACATACAGGATATTCTAACAATATACACAATTTTTATGTGTCTATGTATTAGACAAACGCCAGCACTCTGGGAGGGTGAGTCAGGAAGACTGTCAACTTTAAGCACAGACTAGGCAGCTTAGCAACTTAGTGAGCCTCTATCTCAAAACACAAAATTGTAGCTTAGTGCGAAGGCCTTAGGTTCAATTGCAAGTACTGAAAACAAAAGTTTATGTAAAAGATTATCCACCTTCTGAAATGGTTAAAAGAATAGTAAGACTGTCTAACCAAAGTTTAAGGAAGAAAAAAGTAAAAATAAAAATTCATAAAATGAGGATAGAGGTGATAATAGATCCAGTAAAAATAAAAGGTGGTTTCCACAGAAGATTTACAAACTTAGCAGATGACTAACAAGAATGATTTTAGAAAAAGAAAGGATAAGTAAATAGCATTAATTATAAAGGGTGCAACTATAGAAATAATATACTTTATGGTGACACTGGATTTATGCTAATGACAAAAGGACAAAAGGCTGGTTTAAAATTTAAATATATAGATATTTTCTACTTCACTAACACATTAATAGTGAAAACCAAATAATCATCTGTTCCAGTTTCTATGTAGATGTGCCCCTGAAGCTTAATGTGCTCTGAGGCGAAGCTTTTCACAGGTGGCTACATCTAAGGTATGTAACGATGGGTGATGGCTGTAGTGAGTCCTTTGTGGTCTTTGTCTTGGTCTAGGAAGTTTATCTTTGCAATCTCAAAGATATGTTATTGGAACCCCACCAAGTTAATTCCAATCTACCACTCCCAGTGTAACCTATGGTGAAAATAAAAACGCTAAGGCATATTTATAGTTATAGGAAGCCAAAGGGTCCTAAGTCCAGCCACAGTCATAGCTGTCTGGAACAAAGGCCTCAACACAGGGCTGAACTTGGGTTTCACTGAGTCATGGAGGAGGAGTGGCTTGAGGATGAATGACTGAGAATTTCAGGAAGCAGGTGAGTGCTATGAGCTGGGCTAGGTAGGAGGCCTGCATTTACCGCTGCAATATGCAGAGAAGGATATGCAGAAAATGTGATTTGCATTATACTACTGAGATAGTATCTAATGGTTTGGGGTCTGGTGCTTCACCTCTGATGTGTAATCTTTCAAGCCCCAGGAAGTCATAGCTTCTTTCTCAAGGCTGGATCCCAGTTGACAGCATGGGGCAATGGCTCTTGGTCCTGTCTCAACTCTGTTATTTATAAGCAGCAGGTGTAGGTTACCAGGGAAACATGAGTGCCATCTTTAAAGACTACCACCAGCACCTTGGCTAGACTAATCTGTATTGCTTAAAGCCAATTAAAAAGATAACAAAGAGTCCTAGCCAGCTCTGTATCTATTAATACATGGGTATAGGGTCAGACACAGCTAAAGTGGAGACAATTGCTTTTTGTTCAAGGAAGAGTTGCCCAGGTGGTCCTCCACAATAACTAAATTGGTTTAGCACAGTTCTGGGTATAAATATTGGAATCTTCACCATGGGTGCTAGTGGTGCTGATAAACCAAAGGCACGTAGCCTAGGGGAGACATAAAGAGACAGGCTGGCTTGCTCTTGCTACATTCTGCCTGCTCTGCCTTGGACTGCTTCTCTGTGGTGTGTCACCCTGCCTTAGATCTAGCCATTACAGACTGAAACCTCTACAAACTGTCAGCTGAAATAAACTGTGCTCCTTTAACATGCAAATACTGAGTGTTGTAGACTAGCAATGAAAAAGTAACTAATATATCATCCTAACAGATAGGTATATTCTGATAAAATTCAACATGAATACAGAGATTAAAAGACAATATTCCTTTTGTGATGAAGTTCATTTATTAAAAAAACAGTTTTAAAATTACAATAAAAAGCATCATTCTAGGCGGGAAAACATTGGCAGTATTTTCTTTAAAAATCAGCAAAAAATGTAGGAATGTCTATTATCACCGCTTCATTTCAACAGTAATTAGAGATCCTTTATTCTGAAAGAATATATCTCCTTCATAAAATCTTACACTAACTTTTCTTTTAAACATGCCTCTAAATACAGGTGCTCTTAGACCTAACATGCAGTGCTCTGAAAAGGTAGAATAGTTCTACCCAAACTCAAAATTATCAAGTTTCGTTTTGAAAAATAAGTTCACTAGCATGGCACATTTCAGAAGTCAATTTACAGAAGTGGGGGATATAATTGGACATAGTTGTAAATTCAGGAGTGCTAGCCATACCAAATATTATCTTGCTTGGGGAATAAAGAATTGAACCTATATTGCTTTTTATCTTCAACAAATGCAGAACTTAAAGAGCTGTTTTAGCCCATAATTTTGTTCAGTTTATGATCCAACTGGTATTGTACTAAATAACATTTATAATTTGAATGTAATATGTGAGTGAACTCTGCACTCCAAGGAGAAGTTAAGAGACACTTTATGGCGCCAAAATGATAATACATTTTTAAAAGATCTATATTTTGAGAATGGCACCAGAAAACTTGTTCATTGATACCTTGTTCTGAGAAATCCCCGAAGTTTTGAATAAAGTAAATTATTTATTTGGGGATCAATGCCTTCCATCTACTGAACGTTTATTAGATGTCCCCTTTGTGGTAGGCACTGTTCTAGGTAGAGGTGACATAGTGGACAGAACAAAGACGTTGCCCTGTGGTGCTTGAGCTGCTAGAAGCATGGGGGTACTGTTCAACAGTAAATGCTGGGCCAGTCCAGTATTCAAGAAAGATTCCCTAATCAGTACCATGTATGTTGTTCCTCTTCTCTTTGAAAATCTTCCATTTCTATTTTTTTAGGTAGAAGAAAAATTTCAGGGTTGATTTCCTTCTAGGATTGGGTCACTGTATTCAAACAAAGCTATATACCTCATGAAGCCTTTGCTTGGCAAATTCACTCATAAGAGCAACAATGTCCAACATGACAAGGGCACCTTTTGAAGGGAAATGTTTCAGACACTGTCACATCACAGATCCTATAGTCAGGTGTCATCGTCATTTGCAGGGTGAGAATGTGAGACATAGTCCTGTGTCCATAGCACAGAGAATGCTAGTTCACATTTGTGTGACCTCCCAATCCTAGAGCATTTCTAGTGCCTCTGCTTGTCTCATTCTTCCATTTATTCACTATCTCAGAAAATACTGATTTATAGATCAAAACAAAGCAAGAATTTCATGTTGTTCTCCTGAGCTTATATTGAGTAGAATATATCCATAATTCCTAAACTACTTATTTTTTCCCAGAATGTAATCCTGTGTAACCCAAACATCAAACAAGCTTCCTTTCCTCTTCTCTTGTCACAGGGTATCATATAGAAAAACTTAGCTGAAAAAGAAAACAATTTAACAACTATGTTTCTTTCCAATAGAATAGGCTGACATGTAAAATGGTGTATCCCATAATTATCTGACAGCAAAGCAGGATTAAGCTGAGAATGAACAAGGATGGGACAGATGCTATTGACTGATACTCTGAGAGTCAATTATGAGGATATGGCACAGTCCAACAAAAGTCCCTGCCTGCACGGAGCTTACATTCCAGGGAGAGGGAAAATACACAAAACACTATTTAAATTATTCACCAAAACAAAAACTCTAGTTTATGAAAAATGAAGTGAAAAAAATGAAGAGAAAGAGAAATAAGGAGGTAAACCATCATTGAGCAATAGCTGCAGGACAGATAAACAAATGCCAGGGTAGATTCTGTGACCATGGGTAACAAATCAAGACCAGCTCCTCGCCCATGCTCCTAGCTCCCTGAACTCTTTGGCATGCACAGACAAAAATGCTGTGACTGTGTTTATAGTGCAAATTGCTCTCATAAAAACACATGGCTTTCTGTTCTGATAATTGGCTCTGGGGGAGCCTGGAGGTCACAGGAGGTCACTGCTCTCTTCTGACCCTCTCTTCCATCCCCTAGGAAAAAATTCTCTTCACTTTTCCCATTCAAACCTGATTCTTCAAGACTTGCCTTAGAAGCCCTTCTGGAAAGACGCCCTGATAACTTCATTCCTTTTGTGCACCATCAAGCTGGCACTCAATCTCGGTGTGCACAGACCATTCATTTACTATGTCTTTCGCGTAGGAACTTGCCAGGTATGCTAGAGATTCAGTATCAGATGCCACACCCCCATGTACTCAGGAACAGAAATACTAGAGGATAGCATTAGCCAGGATCTTAAAATGATGCACCCTAAGCCCTCACCTGACATGGGACTATAAGATTCTATGATCGTTCACAAAGAGGGAGGACTGTAGTAGGACAAGAAGACTGGGCTTGAAGGAGTCTCTGTTCTGTATTTTTCGGATCCCAGAAGTGGCTGGGAGTATTGGTGGTTGTTTAAAGTTTCTTATATCTTTTCTCTACAACCAGGCAGTAAACTCTTGTAGGCAGCATTGTTTCATGCTGTCACCTTAGATTTATCAGTTTGTGGTGAGTCCCTAATAAGTACTCATAATCTTGGCTAAGGGGAGGTTTTGTTTGGCCTGAATGGGCTATGATTCTTCCCTCGTGTTTGCCCCTCATATATCTCCACATGTGAAACCTCTGGAGAGGTCTCCATAGGTCACTGGAAAGGGATAGAGGGCCAGAGGAGTAACCCATGCCATGAATCTACTGGGATGCAGTGGCAAATGAAGGTCCTTTCTCTACCGGGACATAGCCCTAGGAGCCTGTTGTAATTTATGTCTAAAATGTCCCCAAAGTCTCATAGGTTCAGAAGTGGGGCTTTAGGAAGGTGATTGGGTCATGGGGCTCTACATTCATTGGTGGTTTAGTCCACTGCTAAGTTCCTAGCTGAATGTGATAGGAAGGCTGGGCAAAAGTCGTGGGCCACTGGGGGTGTGACCCAGAAGGGAGTGCTCTAGTCCTGTTCCCCTACACCACCCTTGCCTTGCCCTCTGCACCCTCTCCTTCCTGTCTTCCCCTTCTCCATGCCATGCTCCCAGGTGCTTCTTCCCTGCAGCTAGCCCAGCATGAAGAGACTAAAGCCTCAGACACCATGCACCCAATAAGCCTCTCTTCTTTTAAGTCAGGTGTCAGATAACTACAAAGTGACAATACAGAGCCCTTTGTGTTAATTAATAAATTCCAGAACATGTGGGAGACAGCGTCAGCCTATACTGTTGAATTATTGTAATAAAAGACTGGGATCTTCTCAATAAACCCAAGACCAAGTTGTCTCCTTTACAACTGGCCCAAATACAGACTGCTGTCCTTTTTCCCACTTTGTCTCTTTAATATGAACATGATTTAAGACACCTGGGCAGATAAATGTAAAAAAACAAAACAAAATTGGATGAGTGTACATGTTAGGATGAATGTCATAATCACATAAAATCCCAGAAAAACCATGAATTAAAAAACAAAACAAAACAACCCTGAAGTAGGGAAGGTCTTGTCAGAGAAACATTTGATCCATTTAAGTACTCCAAAAATCTATACAACAAAAAAATCATGATGCCATCAGTGAGTGAAAGATGACAAGCATTTATATTTTGTACCACAAACAAAAGGAAATCTAAATTTTGAACTGCTCATAGAAATTGGGCTGACAAAGACTAACAACCCAGAGGAAAGGGCAGCCAAGGTCATGAACAGATGGCTTACAGAGATATGAAGATCTTGAAACAGATTTGAACACAGGTTTTCAGCCTCATTCTTAATAAGAGAAAATGAATGCAAGCCACACTGGAAAATCATTTCTCCTGTGTCAGACTGACAGAAGACAAGGTGGACATGAAATTGGTTAGTGAGACTGAAGGGGCCAGACAGGCAGAGAGGTCTCTACAGATAATGTCAAAATGGCACAGCTCCTCCAAAGGTGTTTACTGTTTGTCTCTATTGTGTACCTGCTGGGAATCTACGCTACATACATCCATAGAAGATGAGGTAAATTAGTTACCAAGCAGCCATACAATGTGGCTATAGAGAGGAAGACCTTTACATGGAATGATCTCTGGGACATATTAAGGGGGAGAGAGCAAAGTAAAACAAAATGAGATATGAGACAGTGTATATGCTATGTTTCTTTTTATGTCAGAAATATGTATGTACATTTGTTTGGTTTGCGCAGAGAAAGACAAATCAGAAACCAATAAAAATACTTGCCCATATGGGGCTAGGGACATAGACTTAAGGGAGAGATCTTTGTGTTCCAATCAGTAAAATTAGATTTTGGGCATGGTATATGAGGAAAGTTCTGGAAACCCCTTGAGCCTCAGAGGCTGCTGAAGCCTGAAGCCTAAAGCCTGAAGGCTGAAGGCTGAAGCCTGAAACCTGCCTTCCCATTCATTACAGTTGTTTCCAGAGTAATAGAAGCATACTCCCAGGGCTATGCAGAGGCTACAGAGCTGGATGCAGGCACATGGAGGGCCAGGAAAACATTTGCTCAGCAAGCATGCCATAGTCCAAAATGATACATGCTCATTCCGAGTTGGGTATGGGGGCCCCTGCATGCATTGTAAAATAGTCCTGGGAACCACCATGAAATGAAGGGTGTCAGCATACTTTCAGGTCTCCCTAAAATTCTATACCTTCTGATAACCCTTAGCAAACTCAGGAACTCTGGAGCAATATAGGCAAGGAACACTGCAGAATGAAAAGGAGCAAAGTAGCATATGGCATAGAAGGGGAAGAGCTAGACAAACTGAGATAAGAGCGGTTAAAAAGAAAAATGTTTGAGGTGGAAGAGATACTCTGGGAGTGGTGGTGCACATCTGGCATCCCAACTTTTGGGAGGCTGAGGTAGAAGGATCACTGTGAGTTCAAGGCCAAAGGTGTTTACTGTTTGTCTCCACTGTGTACCCACTGAGAATCTATACCACGCATGTCTATAGAAGATGAGGTAAAACCCACCCAGGTCTACTCAGTGAATTCAAGCCCAGTCTAAACCATATAGCGAGACCCTGTAGATGAATGAATGAATGAATGAAAAAATAGGAAAGAAAATAAAAAGAACCTCTTTGAACAGGGCTTTGGGGGTGAGGGTACCTTCTATAATAAGTAAGATGACTGGAAGATGTTAGGATCCAACCATTAACCTTCTGCCCGTTGGCATGGAGTCAAGAGCCAGCTTGTCTCAGGAGAACATTTATCTCCTCCAATTCCTCAAAGAAGAAGTGATTCATTAATTTGTAATACATTTCCTAGCCTAGTTAAACATGACCCCCAAGTATAGCCTCACCATACCTCAGGCTCCCATATAATTGTATTTGAAAACAAAGATGCTGAGTGATAGTTTGAAGTATTGCTGGACTAAATAGAGAGGAAGGAGAATGCTGCTAGGCTTGTTGTAGGGAACTTTAAATCACTCCTCTCCCAGAATAAATTTCAACAATAGATATTTCCTTTAATGAAACTGTATAGCCCTGGCTAATTTATGAGAGAGGTTCACCTTCCTGGGGCTTTAGCTTCATATTGCTTTGGCCTTCACATTATTTTAAATTCCCTCTGCCCTCCCTTACTCTGACATCCTAAACCTTAAGTTCCAGGAAGTTTTTCTTCTCTTGCTCCATTGCACATAATCCCACTCATATTTATCCACTCTGTGAGGTGAAACCCCTGACATATTCACTTTCATATAGCAAATATGCCAGGAGGGGGCCCAAGGTGGACATTGGGATGTGACACTCAGGCCAACGTTATTCATGCAAGAGCAGGCATCCATCTGTGGTACAACCACAGCCAGAAACCAAGGGTCCTAACTCCCACTCAGGGGCCTTTTTAACACTCAAAACTCAAGGGCCTGTGGGTTTTAAGAGGCTACTAGAGGAACTGAGTGATTCACTGAATAATGCTTGACATGATTTTTGACAAAACTTCTGGCTGCTGATGAAGGGACCACAGTCCTACCCAAGCTGATCTGCCTTGTGATAGATTAACTGTGTGTTTCCAAGTTCAGGGATGAAGGGGGCAGCTGGCAGGATGTTTGAAGTAGTCTCTTCCTTGACCTTGAGAATGAGGCACCTTAGGTAATGAGAACACAGGTGCCCCTTCCCTTCAATTAAAGTTTACCCATTGCTTTCTCCTCTTGCACACTATTCTAAACACCTCTAGAAAGATTCTTCCTGAATATTGAGTTCTTTCTTTACCCACCTCTTCCACTTCTTCAAGAGAGCACCTTCTTACCCAGGGTTTTATTGTTAAGATTATTGTTAATCTACCTTGTCTTAACTATTCAACGAGAGCAGTTCTAGCAAGGGGCTCCTTTCAAATGTCACGATGTACTTTTAAGCCCAATATGAAATTCTTTGGTTCCCAAGGAGATCCCAACACCTGTTGATTATATTTCTTTCTTCTGTTTTTCATCTAATTGCAATTTACCTGCCTTATCAGAGCAGTGTGAGGATTAAGTGTTCTTGGGTAACTTTCAAGGCTGTAAAGGATTTCTTCCTCCTCGGGGCACATGTTTTCTAAGTGAGACAGAACTGAAATACTAATGAGAGATTTAGTGATAGCCTCAAATAACCTGTGCTCTGTGTTACCACTTCAAACAGTTGGTGTCTTAACACCTTCTACAAAAGCATGAGGAACACAACCAATGGTCAAGTCTACACAGCCCAGACAGGACGGTAAACCAGTCTTTCAAAACCCTTTCAGGGAACACATTTTACATCTTAGCTACCAAATGAGCTAGCTTGGCTGGGGCCTGGGGCCTTGATGAGGAGGCAGGGCTACATGACTGTCGTCATATTTTGCCACAAAAACATTTGATGGCTTCTCCATCCCAAGGAGTATTTTGATATCCAAAGGTGGATCTTCTTTGGTCATGTTTTTGATGCTTCTGACATTTGTGCCTCATAGCTGTTGGCTGGTGGAATCTGAGCCGTGCACTGCGGGATCTTGAGAAGCATCTCTGGCTCTCTGCATCCAATAGTAGCTCTGGCCCCTCTAAGTCGTAATACCCCCAAACATCTCTAGATGTCAAACATCTCCTAAGATGGGTGAGTGAGTAATAGTCACACTGGCTGGGTGATCTGTTATGAACACTTTGCTTTACGGGGCTTGGGGACATCTCTTCACAAAAGTCATTCTTAAGCACATGCATGGGTTCCACAAATGGTGGAGTAGCTGGAAGCCATTCTTTGCTGGCCCCTACCAAGTTACAACTCATTGTGCTTAACCCACATGAAGCTAAAGGGGACACACACATTTCACAAACAAATTGGCATCCTATTTGTTTCTTATTTCTTTGGTTTCAGATCCATTACCGCTGTCCTTTCAGCCAAAGACAGTTTAATCTGGTGCCACATTATATAGCTCTTACTCCCTCCAAGGCATTGATGTTATACTTTCAAATTCTACTTTTCAAACACTTTTCAAGCATTCTCAGTTGCAACATGTTTGAAGGCAAGGGGTGTAACACAGGGGTGCTACGACACTGGGGGCATCCATCAAAGGGTGACAAACTCCAGTGGGGGCAGCTCTTCCCTCCATCGTCTCATTAGGCCCCAGGCTTGGCCTCCCTCGCCTCTGTACCCCACAGTCCAATTTAATTGAGTGATGGCCTTGCCACGCCACAGTGCTCTTTCGACAGGAGGGTAAACTCATTCTGTCCATCATGACATTTGCTTTCTTAAGGGCCTCACAATATGTGGCTTAAGTAATTAAATGCAGGTCACATTGCAGCCTCTGTTTTCCAGCCAGTCTGAGGGAGCAGGGGCTCTTTCTACCAGGTGATGTTTTTAGAAGCTGGTTGGGTTGTTTGTTGTTGTGCATAACACTTCTCCCCACTAGAGACCCCAACCCTCAGCACAGCTGAGAGCTATGAATAGCTGAAAGGGCTGTGGATTTTCTGAAGGTAGATAAATGGTGACAAAGAGAAATCTGAGACCGTGGTTTTAGCACAGGTTTCAGAGCAGCCTGCTTGTCATAGGCAGCACTTTCCATTTGTCATCCAGAAATATTTAATGCTAGGAGACAAACCCCCTGTGTTCCAAGGTATATATCTTTTCACTTTGAGGTGGGATGGGCTTGTCAAAAATAAAGTGAATTTTTAAAATGCACTAATCCAAGACAAACTCCAGGAAGGACTAAAGATAACGCTTACCTGTAGTGTCCATTTTAAATTATTGATTTCTCTGGGGGGAACTTAGAAAGATTTTAATGAGTTTGGATTTAGTTGAACCCAATGCTGATTTTGCATATTACAGAGATTTGTCATCTTTAACTAATGTGCCAGATGAACGCTTTAAAATAGATACAACTTTGGGTGAATTCTCTATAATATAGCAAAATCTGATTGCTCTATTAATAGCCAATCTTTGGCCTTGAGAAGGCGGTGTGGCCCTGTTTTTAAAATTCATCATCTCTGCATAATTAGCTGTGAATCTCTACATATTCAAGCTGAGGAATTAACCAGGAACTGGAGCCGCCATCCCTCAGCGTCCCTTTCAATATTGTTCCACAGTCATCATTTCCTTGTGTTTTTCTAATTACTGCAAAACCAATTGTTTTTAACTCAACTGCCCTGGCTCTTTGTAATTTGTTGAATGTAATTACTTTCAAGTGAAGCGAATGTACTTCTTGTTCAGGAAATCGTGGCTTGATTACACGTGCAGTCTCAGGTGGCTGGGAGACCCCTGTGGTAAGATTTTGCATATTTTATCTGACTGCTGTGTTGCAAGAATATGGGGCTTATGGAGGGCCCCCCCCGAAAGGAAGCCCCACACTGTGGTGCTCTGTAGATTCTAATGGGTTCTATCAGGAGAAGTAATTTGATGAAGATCAGAAAGTAGTATGAACTCTGGTTCCCCACCCTAAGCAGCTAACATTGTGGCCACAGGCAAGGCATGGATAAAGGTTATGGACTCCGGTTTGCTTCTTCTGTCTTACATTCAACTTCATACCTGTTATTAAGTATAAGAATCTAGGCAGCAGAGCCATCTTACTCTGCTCCAGGATCCACACCGACTGGACACACTAGTTGCTGAATAATCCAAATAATGGTGTAAAGGTCAAGTCTCTCTCTTGATTTTTTCCTCCTACCTTTTCAGTTTCTTCATCTTCTAGCCAGTTTTACCTTGAGATTATCAAAGAATGAATACCGTAAGAGCAAATATTCTTGGCCTGCCTGCCTACTCTCCTTCCTTCCTTCCTTCCTTCCTTCCTTCCTTCCTTCCTTCCTTCCTTCCTTCCTTCCTTCCTTCTCTTTCTTGTCATTTTGAAACAAGTCTAACTATGCAGCTCAGGCTGACCTTGAGCTCAATTTGTAGCCCAGGCTGGTCTCAAACTTGAATAATCCTCCTGCTTCAGCCCCACAAATGCTGAGATTATTGGTGTGCAACATCAGGCCCAGCTTGGTCTGTCTGTCTTTCTTTTTTTGAGATCATGGATGGATGTACATTAAGAGTGATTCTCTAGGATATTTCTCAACTGGGATAGAAGATCTGAGAGTCAAGCCAAGATGCACGAGCCAATTTAAGCAAAGCAACATGAGAGTGTTCTGAGAGGCAACCAGCAGCCTCTACAAGGATGCAGTAAGGAAAAGTGAGCTATGATTCCATAATCTTGAGAAAAACAGGTTATTACTTTTTCTAGCACAGGCCTCTAAGAAAGGGCAAGGTTGTTTTTTGAATTTGTATGTAGCTGTTGTTCGTTTTTCTTTGTCTGGATAAGAATCAAATAGATAGCAAAATGTCTGCCTAAGGGGCTACCCAAGGCCTAGATTCATGCCACGAGTTGGATTTTCATTTAGCACGTATCATGTGCCATGCTCTATGCTCAGTTCAGATCACAAATGATAAACAATTCTAGTTATACTTAAGGAGCTGAATGTGGAAAGAAATAAGCCAAGTGGCAGGTGACAGAAGTAAGTACAGGCTCTCCTATAGCTGAACAGCCATGGCAGGACAGGGTTAAAGGAATGGTGGATAAAGAGATGTACTGGAAGACTTTTTAGAGGAGATAAAGTCAGAAGTGAACCTTAGAGACTAAGTAGAGACTGGACAAAAAGTTAGAGAAGAAGTGTATTAATCTGAAGCCATCCCAGGAGATGGGGCCACATGAGCACAGAAGGGCCTCCTGTGATCTCGTGTGGAGCATACAGCAGGTGTTTTGGTGATGCATAAATTTCAAGTTAGAAAATAAAAGGGAAAGAGGCTGTGCCTACTGTAGAGGCAAATGCCTGCAATACCAGGGCCTGGGGGGCAGAGGCAGGAGGACCACAATGAGTTCAGTGTCAGCCTGAAGTACATAGTAAGACACTGTCTCAAAAATACTAAGTGAAATGGAACTTAAGGATTAAACAACAAAGAGGAAAGAAAAGAGAAAAGATAAGAAAATTGGTAGGGGAAAACCATGCAAGTATATATACAGGATAGCTGAGCTGCTTGTACTGAAAATCTTTTGCTTTTACTGCTTGTACATCAGTCTTTTGAAAGTAGCAGTTAATGTATAGAATTTTCACCCTGACCAACTCTGTATGCTGATAGCTGTGATCTAAGCAACTACATAAAGGACAGCAATATATAATACAAAAACCATGCTTGAGTACCTGACATCTTGGTTTTCTTAATGTGTACTGTTTCTTTCTCTTTTTTTCTTTTGTTGTTTTTTAACTTAATTTTATTTTATTGAGAGACAAATATCAATGAGACAGTTTCAAAGCTGATTAGTAGGACAGTTTCAATAATTAATACTTTTTACATTGCTATTTTCCTAGTGGTTATCCATAGTACAAGAAGCAGACAGGATATCCTGTCCAAACACTATTAGAACAAATCTTTCTTCTCATAGAATTAAGTGAAAGTAGCTGCATATCTGTCCTAACTATTCTATAATACTTGATGGAGAATGTTTACTGTTTCTAATTCATATCAATTATTACTGTACTCTCTTTGAAACAAACTTTTAAAAAAGGTAAAAAAACACAAGAACAAAAATATAAGGTTTATTGAAAGCAATTGGTAATATCCAACCATATGGCTAATCTTACATAATGATATCTGCTAATCTGAGCAACGGATTTGACAATAAAACAGATAATACATCAACCATTGTTAATCAGCTATTCTTGGTTTGAAAATCTGTAACATATGTACTGCTGCCCTATTTCCTTTTCTGCTTCTGATTTTTGTTCTTGCTTTACTTTTATTTTTCAAACTAAAATTAAACTAAAACAACTAAGTGAATGAATGAATGAGGCTGGAGAGGCAAGGCTGAAGTGAAGGCCAAGGTCAAAGTGAGTTTTGTGAACCGGGCACACAAAGGAGAGCAGCCCGGTGCCCCCCACCCCCCTTAAACTGACACATTTAAAATTTCAACTTGTTTAAGGACAGGAAATACTATTTTACCAGAAATAAGTTCTGGGTGAGAGCCACATATTTAATTAGCCAGATTTTTATTGAGTATCAGATTTTACAATAGGCCAATGGATGACATCTGCACTTTCTGAGAAGGGCTTAGGAACCCAAATTGTTTTAAAATGCTTCTATTACAGAGGTGTAATGCTGTGAACAGAGTACAAGTCAGTGCCACTTTAGAGATGCTTGGTTTCCTCATCTTGATTTTAATCGAGACAAAATGTCTCTTTTACAAAGTTCTCATGAAGAATACATGAGAAATACTTATCCGGGCAAGATATCTGGCTCATAACAATGGACTTGTTAGTAGAAGTATTGTTACCAGGGTCAGTAGACTGGAATTTCAATGCCATTTCAGGTGGTATGGAGAATATAAATCAGTGAAGAATAAACAGAACCGATGCCATAGCAATGCAGTTCTGAAGGACCTTCACAAGTAGGCCCTGAGATGAGCCTATTGTTATGTAAATACAGTCTCATTGCTCCATAGTATCTTACTCCTAAGGATAAGGGGAGAACAAGTTTGAGGGACCTGGCTTCTACTCACCTTGCTCTTTTTTTTTTTTTTTTATTAAAGTTTCCTTATTGCATTGTGATTGACAAGCACAAAACTGTACAGATTTAATGTTCGGATGTGAAGTTTTACTGGGACAGGCAGAAAGAGCAACGTGGGGACAAGAGTCGTGTGGGGGGAGGTAGGAAAGCCTGCACCGAAGGTGTGATTGAAAACTATAGCAAATGTTTAAAGGAAAAACACAACTTTTACAACAAAAGACACATTGCCATTGACCTTCCCCTGATACTCCCCTTGCTTTACACACTCTTACCTCATTCTTGCCCCTCTCTGAAGCAGTCATGGATTTTTCTTTAGTGTCTTTAATTGGCCTTGTTACTGCTGCCATCATGTCCTAAAGAGATTAAAAACTTTCCCCTTTCACAGTCTTTTTATTTGGGGAAGAGCTAGAGGTGGGATGGGCACACAGCTAACGATTCCCCCGAGTCTCCTTTCTGCTCTGTGCCACTCAGCCTCAGCATTCACCAGATTTTTTCACACCTCACAGTGACACTGATGGCAGAGGACTTCCAGAACTGCTTCAGAAAGTGTCAGAATAATGGGCTTGAAATGAAGGGGTGTGTTTTGAGAGTACTTGCAGGCAGTGTCTTTTATTGCATTTTTTAAAAAATTTAAACATTCACTATGTATTTCTGTCATACTTCAAATATACCTGGACATGAAATTTTGCAGGTGATGGAGGATCTAAAGCAGAGGCACAGCAGGATGGGATTTTGCATGGCTGGGTGATGTACTGAGCGAGTTGAGACTGAAAGTGGGCTGACAGGGCCCAGAGCAGAGTGAGGCAGTGGAGGTTCAGACACTAGCTAGGGGCCTGGACTGAACCAAAGGTAGACGAGCTGGTGGAGGTGGAGACCTGCGAGGCCTCTGGGAGGGCAGCCAGCAGGCCTTCCTGACAGCCAGCATGTGGAGACTTGAACAGGTCGGGGTATTAAGAACCTCACAGAGGGGTTTCTAAAAGCATGGCATGGCCCTTGGGTAGAATGGGGAATTTGGGAGGGGGGCATAGATTTCCATCTCCATTTGGGTATTTGGCCAGCTGGGGCTTGGTGCTAGAGTGTGGGTCAGAAATATCCCCCAAAGGCTCATGGCACAGACCTCAGTCTCCAGCTTGGAGTGATTGGGAGATAGTGGAAACTTGAGGAGGTGGGTGTTTTAGAAACTGGGAGCACGCCCCTGAAGGAAGTAGTGGGATCCCAGCCCTGGCTTCTTCTCTCTTTTAAGTCTGAGTCATGAGGTGAATAGTTTATTCCATCACACATTTCCCACAAGGATTTGTTTCCTCACCACGGGCCCCAGAGCTATAGAGCCAACATTTGTGCCCTGAAATCTATCTTTTTAAGTTGGTTTTCTAAAATATTTTGTTGCAGTAATGGAAAGTTAGCTCATATGGTGATGATGGTAGATAGCCAGGGAGAAGAATCAGAAGCTTGGGGGACATGTCCTGGCTCAAGATCGTTATTCTGCTTTTCACTAGCCAGGTCCAGGGGTCTGATCCAGGCTTGAGAGTCTGGGTGAGACCCTCACCCTCTCCTCCCTCCCTTCCTGCTGAGATTGAGCCTTGCTGCTGTGACTCCCCTGGGTCATCCCCTTGGCCTACAGTTGGCATGCTCCCTCCTTCACCCTCTCTTCCCTGTCCCTGTGTATGCCTCCCTCAAGGCCTTGCCTCAGTGAAGTTGCAGGGACATTCATTTTTTACCAGGTTGGCAAATTAGAGTAGTAGCTCTGTGGAAACCGAGCCACAACATTATTTCCATCTAGGCTTTCACCTGCTGGGCCACCTACCCAGCCCCTAAATCCTGCCGCTGCTGCAGACTCTGTGCTAACAACTTGGCCTCCATAAGCATTTTTCAAAGTCAAACTAAAGAAACCACCTTGAAGAAGAAGAAAAAAGACACATATTTACTTTAGTGTTTTTTGAGTCACTAGTTTGGGTTCCAGAAAGTAGGTTTCTTTTGCTGTATTCAGAGTGAGGTATTGAAACACTGAGCAAACAAAACCTGGGGACAGGGAGCCACAGGCTGAGGTTCCAAAGGGAAGCCCCAGCCTTGCTGGGACAGGCAGAGAGAACAACATGGGGGTAGCAGGCTCTGACAGGAGGCATGTGGTGGGAGGTAGGAAAGCCTGAACTGAAGGACAGATTGTCATTGTCCAGTGTTCCCTCCTGCCCCAAGGAAATTTCAGGGAATCAAGGAGAAAGGGTGGCAAATTCCATTCTGTGGGTCAGAGATCTCTGTTAAATAACCTTGATATTTAAAGTGGTAATATAGGACAGCAAGAACCAGTCTCACAATGAAAGGCATACACAGCATTAGGGAGGCAGAACACCATGACTTGAGAGAAAGAAACTTCCATGGCTCCTTTAGGCATATGCTCTTCTCAGTTGTTCTCAATGGCTTCTATTTTCTTGTTTTATACCACCTCTGCTAAAATGTGCAAGGCTGATGGTGTGCTGTCCAACTTCAGTGTTTCTTCCTAGGATTTCTTAGAGGCCAGGGCATCCTGTCATACAGGCTAGCTGTCTGCACACAAGCTTTTCCCTTCCTGGTAGCACACTGGCAGCTTGTAGGGTGTGCAGATGACAGCTCTTGGGCCTCAAAGCCACTGTTAAAGCACAATGCAGGCACCTTGGTAGAGGGAAGTACTGCTTGCCTACTGTACTGCTTCAAGGACTGCAGCAACCTCTCCCAAGAAGCTGAAGCCATGCAGTAAAACACATCTGTTCTTGAAAGCAAGATTTCTTCTGGTTTGAGGAAATACAGTGATAAAGGTGAGTCTATAGAGAAGAAGCTTCAGACTGTGGTTCACTTTTTCAATAAGAATTTTCAGGAGTGAGCTTTCTATTCCCCTGGACCTGCAAACTCTGCAGCACTGCAAGGCTCCTTCCAGCAAGCCAGGGGCAAGCTCTCAAGCCAATGCACACTCTCACGTGGAGTCAGAGAACTGCCCTTAATCTGGCTGCACTTAAAGGACATTTTCAAAATGCCCTTAGACTTCACTGACCACATAAGAAACATAAAGTACATGTGTTGGTATATAAGTCTTGCTCTATCTAGGTCTTAACCATCCAGCAGAAAAGTATAAAAAGTATACATCGTGGGGCCATAATATTAAGCTGAGCTGTAAATGGCTATGGTGGACAACTTCTTTGAATAACTCACTATTGTTGTGGAATGCTGGACTGTGTTGGATTGTGTTGTCGAGTTCAAGCACCTAAGTTAGTTGAATGACAATGGAGTGCTTATCTCTGACAGGTGTACACAAAGGAAGGGGTATAGAAAGGAAGAATCATGATGTGTGTGTATAGACAGTACAGTTGGGATAGATAACGCTGTGCTTCTACATAATTCTATGAGAGGCAAGATTTGCACTAATGGTGGTTGGACAGGATATTATGTCGGCTTCTAGTACTATGGTCATCCACTAGGAAAATAACAAGGTAGAAAGTATTAATTATTGAATCTTTGATGTAATTCAGGTATAAAAAATAAGATACGCAAACAGCTACACTCTATTTACTGATAAGAGACATGTGGTATAATAATGTCTGTAAGTATAATATCATGTATGTACCTTCTATGATACCAAAACATTATGAAAACAGTTTGCAATGTATTAATTTATCAAATCCATCTT
>PVKA01032858.1:0-24927 GCA_004027165.1 Ctenomys sociabilis
AAGGACACAATGATCAATTAATTCTCATAATCAGGCTAAAGTCATTAAAAGTAAGCAAAAAAATATATATATAAGTGTCAAAATTAAAAAATAGTATAAATTGGGTCCCACTAAAACTTTCAATACTTTTTAGAGTGATTAACAAAGCAGTTTTAAAATAAGCAAAGGAGATAAGATTTGTAAAGCTAGACAACAATAAAGTCCTGAAGAAAAAATAAGACAAGAACTTATATGTATTCTATAAAAACATACCATAAATAAGAATTTCTAAGTCTGAAGTCAGGAATGAATTTAGCAAATAGCAAAACATGCTAGAAATCAGACTTTAAGGAGAGAGAAGGCTGGGCTGGCCCCACTCCCCAGGCACACTGAGACTGCCATTAGGACTGCGAGTGGTGGCACATGCCTGTAATCCCAGCACTTGGGAGGCTGAAGACAGAAGAATCGCTACGAGTCTGATCTGTGTAGTGAGACCCTGTAGACCCAGTACAGCCTGTCCTAAATACAGAAAGAAAAAAAAAAAAAAAGAAGAGAGAAGTACATGATATTGCAACATATTTGTTAGAAATATGAAAATATTAGATTATCTTATGCCAAACAAAAACTTAATTTCAAATAGTTTGAAAAGCAAACTCAAAAAAATGTTAGAAGAAAATATAAAGTAACACATTTATTATTTTGTGTTACAAAATAATTTTGTCCAAATTACAAAGGTCTTCAACAAAGTATTGATTGTATACATTTTAAAACTTTGGTGTAACAAAGGTACAATGACAAAGTTCAAAAGCAAGCAAAACCACAACAGGGTTATATTTATAATATACACAAAAGGCAAATAATATTCAGAATATTTAAAGAAATGCAACTAACTTCCAAATGGAAAACATGAAATTAAAAGCTAAGAGGTTAACCAAAAGAGTGAAAATACAAAATGATTACTAACAATGTGAAAAACTGTTCAGCCTCATTAGTAATCAGAAAAAAAAAAAAATCCAACCAACCCATGTAGATGGATTAAACTTTTAGAGACAGATTAGGGTGAATGTGAACAGAGGCATGGAGAAATATAAATCCTTGTGTGCTGTATTCTCAAAAATAAACATTATACTATTTAAGAGCAAGTAGCTCCAGAGAAGTTAATACATTCTGAGTGTGCAAAGTTGTATGTGAATGTCCAAGATCTAAACTAACAAACTGCTGCTATATGTAACCACAGAATATCCAAAATGTATTTATAATAATATATGAGCAGGTAGGCAGACATATCTATACATCTACCCATGTGGGAGCAATTAGTTAAAGAAATAGACTTGGGTTGTCTCCCAAATTTTCTGATCAGGGAGAATATGTAGACACAGAGAAATGTGATCGATGATCCATGGTGTGCCTAAGGAGAGTCAAATGGATAGAAAACTTTCTCTCAGGCTTTCACAGAGAGCAAACTGGTCATTGGCTTTGACTCATCCACATGGTTCACACTGAAAAACTATCTACAGAGTGAGGTACAGGGTTACAGGATAAACTCTGAGAGGACTGGACTGATCTCATCAGATACAAAGATTACATTTTTTGTTATATAGGTCTTCCTTTATCTTGGTCTTAACCATCCAACAGAAAAGTATAAAAATAAGGTATACAAAATAAGGCCATAATAATAAGCTGAGCTGTAAATTGCTCTAGTCAACAACTTCTTTGAGTAACCCACTATTATTGTGGACTGCTGGATTGTGTTGGAATGTTTCACTGAATTCAAGCACCTATAATAACTGAATGACAATAGAACACCCATCTTTGACAGGACTAAACAAAAAAGGAGATACAAAGGAAGAACCATTCTGTGTTTGTATAAACAGTACAGTTAGGGTAAATATGCAGTACTTTTGTGTAATTCTATGAGAAGAAATATATGTGCTAATAGTGTTTGGACAGGATATCCTGTCTGCTTCTTGTACTATGGATAACCACTAGGAAGATAACAATGTAAAAAGTATTAATTATTGAAACTGTAGTATAATTCAGTGTTAGAAAAACAGATAGGTATACAGCTACATTCTCTTAATTCATTGATCAGAGGCATCTGCTCTAACAGTATTTGTACATAGAGTATCATGTATGCACCTTGTACAACAAAAAGCCACTACAAAAACAAAGTGCAATGTATAAATTGTTGAATCTGTCCTACTAATTTGATTTAAAACTGTCTCATTGCTACCTGTTCTTCAATAAAAAAATAATAATACAAAGAAATAGACTGGGGACATACATGTAAAAGAATGAAACTTTCAAAAATACGAGGCTGTGTGATATCTATACGTCCCAAATTATGGAGATGGTGCTCACAATTTAGATGAAAATGCAAAAAATCCTAAATAGCACAGTCCAAGTTTGTAGGTAAATAAGAAAATAAAGCAATCTATATGCATAAAAATAAATGTGAATATTTACCATGCAAACATACATACATATATATATATATATATATATATATATATATATATATATGGACATTTAGCTCCATAATTAATATAGACTTTAGAATTATGAAATGAGTGAAGGAAAACAGTTGAGAGTGGTAAGATATAGGAAGGGCTATTGTGGGCACAAAGCCACAACATGAACTTTCGTTTCCATATTTAAAGGGTATTCTAAAATAACATTCTAATTACTGACCGTGTTATGAAGATGAAACTGAATGCAATATTTCTTGGAAATGCTGTCTCTTGTGCTGTAAAATTTAGAATATTGTTAGTATTCCTCTGGCATGAATAATATTTATGAAGGCTTTAAAAACAGTAAATGAAATAATGCCATGGAAATGGAAAAGAGTATAATCAGATGAGCAGGCTTTTCACAATCACTGATCGTGAAAATGGTGTTAGACTACAAGACTGGGAAAAATTAGTAGCCCAATGTGAAATTTAATTTCCTTCAGGCTAAGCCATTATTATTCAAATCCAATGAAAAAATTATAGATTGTTAAACCCTACCAATAAACCCCACCAATTTATGTTACTAATAAATTCTCAATCCTTTCTTAATGCTTACTAAGGTACTTTATAAGACTTTAATTTTACATTCTATTTACTCAAACTTGTCATCAAGAAAAGAGTTATACTTATCCTCATTTTTAGCTACCTTCCAGACTATAAAATCCAAAAAAGTTTCATGAAAACTAGTTAATAAATTATAATGTTAATAAATTATATAAAGTATACTATAGTCACACAATATACATATATTCACATATATGCACAAGGTAGTCAACTTTTATTATTATTGCACTTCAGAAGAGGTCAATACGCTTTTAATAACATTTTTTGAGACAGAATTTCACTATGTAGACTGCCTTGAACTCATGTTGTCCAGACTGGCCTCAAACTCACAGTGATCCCTCCTGCATCAGCCTTCCAAGTGCTAGAATCACAGGTGTGTGCCATTATGCGCAGCAAAACAAAATCTTTACTTGACAATTACTTTTATCAAAAGCATAAAACAAAATGTAAAAATCAATACTGAAACAGATTGTATACCTCAGTGGCATAGTACATCTTGTCACATGTATGTACAACTTTAGAGAATAACCAGTTCTCGGGAGAAACTACCACTTAGGACCCCCATCCTGTCCTCTCTCTTGGACAGGAGATTTCTTTCCTTCAATAAATCTATCCTGCTCATTAAAAAAAAGAGAATAATCAGTTCTCTTCTTGGAATTTCTATTACTAATGAGACAGTTGCCATCATAATTTTAAAATTTTCAAAAGAATAAAATATATAATTTTACTCTTTCTAAGGCAATTATAAAGCCAAGAAATAATTTTCTATTTGCATAGCAGTTATTATCAACAGAAAAGGATCCCAGATAGGAACTTTTCTGATACTTAGCAAAACAATGTCATAAGTTCTACTTTCATTAACTGATGATTTTTCATAGTATTTTCTGATTTTTTTAAATAATTTTAGCAAACCAAGCATATGGTGACACATGCCTGTAATCACAGATACTTAGAAAGCTAAGGGAGGAAGGTCCTCACTTCAAGGCCCAGTGGGTAAATTTGCAAGACCTTGTCTCAAAGTAAAGAAGAAAGAGGAAGGCGAGCAGGAGGGGGAAGAGGAGGAAAAAGAGTGCAGTAGATTGCTAACTGGTGGTCAACTTGTTACAGCCAGCTAAATTGAACTAGTGTGGTGCTGGGTGTGGCAGGCCCACTTGAAGATTGTTACTGGCAGCATAAGAGGCAGAACTGGAGAAGCTGTTGAGAGACTGTTAGGGAAATTGTCCGGAAAAGACGTTGGAAGTTCCTGGTTTTCTTGGGCTGCCCTATGGAGGACCATGTCATGCTGGCTTCCATGAACTTGACTGTTCTTGGGGGACAAGCTCAGAGTCTCATTGTTGCTGAGAATGGCGATGGCTCATTTTGGCACAACACTGGTCCTCATCTTGAGCATCATTTGTTGGATCTAGAGGGGAAGATGGTGCCCTGCTCAGCCTCTTGAAGAAGCTCATCTCATTGGCTTTCCTGATGGGAACTCAGCTTTCCTCATCCCTGGAGGAGCTCTGGACCTCACAGTTGCTGAGGATGGATGTGGTACTTTGATGGGACCTCTGGTTCTTATCTTGAGTGTTGCTCCCTCACTCCAGTTCAGATCCCTCAGCCTGATAGTGTAGATCCTTCATCCACTGGCACAAACTTTCTAACTTTCACAACTGAACTTTGGGCCTTTCCAGAGCAGATCCATGAAACAAGTCTGCATGGGACAATGTCGAAGGTTCTAGGCCTCTAATTGGACTTGTGGGATGCACTGTTATGAGCTCTAGGTTTCCAGCTGAACTCATATAGGGTAGTAGGATCCAGGAACACAGCTGGATTCTTTGGTCTTTAGTGTGTGGACAGGTTTACTTTGTATATGATTCTTTGTGTAATTCATTATTAAATGATCTTACAAAATGTGCCCTGCATTGTACTAGTCCCCTTGCAAAAATCCCAAACCATGAGAAGGAGGAAGAGAAGGAATAGTTAAAACAAACCAAAGCTATACTTCAGACTTCCTTCATGACATGCTAAACATCTTTAAAATTATCAGAAAGTTGAGAGACTTTTTAAATAATCAGTTATCTTTTGTATTCATATGGTACAGATTTGTAATTTTCATACTTTGGTATCTTAGAGTACAGATCGTTTTCAAGGTTTTCGTAGATTATCAATGAATTTTACTAAAGAAACAAGCCAGTATTTCTATTACCTCCACCACTAAGGCTCTTCCTTTTTTAGTATATTTAAAGTTCATAATGTGTACAAACCTTGTTTAGAGTCAATACATGTATATGACACCTCTTAATTCCTTTTTAAAAATATGAGAGGTCCTTGTTCATTTGTATAGTTTAATAGGGAGACAACAAAAGTATAAGATGACCAACTCAGGACTCTTCTTCCTCCAAGATCTATGTGACAGCAAGGAAACAACAAAAATAAAAAAGTCTTCTCTAGGAATAGCAATTACAAAAGGAATGTATATTCTAGAATCATGCTTGAGGACAATGCGTCTATCCAGAAGCAAACCATTTTTAACCCATCATCAATTCTAGCATTCAGATATGCTATTAAATTCTTCTATGATAAATAAAGTGTGCATAAAAGCACATCCAAATATACTTGGTTATGCGAGGAGCTAGGAATAATATGATATGACCAAAATTCAGAGAACCCTACCAAGACAAAAAGAAACAGCATATCATAAGGCTGATGATATAGGCTTTGGCAGATTTCAGTGACAAACTATAGCCATTGCTATTAATTTCTCTAATAACTGAAGGTGAGGAAAGGAGAGATGACCTTCAGCCTAAAATCTTGAATCTGTAAAACCAATTATTTGGCTTTATTTTCTCCAGTCTCCTGGATTTTCTTTCTGTTTGAGACAATAAAGAGATACACTTTAGAAAGCATCTTTGACAATGAGAGATTCCCTGAAAAGTCAATCAAATGTAAAAGATCTTTATGATTAACCTTGTTAGCATCTTTAAGTCCCTTAATTTACACCTTATAGTCCAGGTTCACCCACTGTAAAATGAAAGTATTTATCAGATAGTTTGATGTCAGACTTTCTAGATCACATGAGAAGCAAGATATAATTTAGAGCACAGCTCAGTAGCACTTCAAGCAGATGAAAAATTCTCTTGGAAGACTATAAGGTCAGGAGCCATGAGGAAATGGCCAGAAGACACAGTTTCTAAGAAGGCAGGGAACACATTACTACTTGACAGTTGTGGGAATTTAAATTATTGGAGAAGTTCAAACAAGGTACTTGTTTTCCTTTCATTGAGTCTTAAATCAAGGAAACTTCAGAACAGGATTTTAAAGAAAAGCCAAGTCAGTGAAAGAGGGAGAGGTTAAATAGACATCTCTTTCATCTGCTGCAGCCCAAATGACCACAATTAAGCATGCCAAAGTAGCTTCTTGTCTTTATTTTTCACAGACTAGTAAACAAAGAATATTGTTTGACAAATCTCTATTTCTCAGAAATACCTGCGCTAAGAATCAACCAATGAAAATTAAAAAAAAAAAAAAAAAAACAGCTTTTTGTTCCCAAGTTTTGCCAGTGCGGTGAAGTATGCTATTATTGTTTTAGTATTGAAAGTAATAGATTATTTTGTAAAAATGCATCCAACAGAGTCATGAGTAAAAGTCCCTGTCAATAAAGGCTCTAGTCTTAACCAGGTTTGTGTTCCCCATAAAAACTCAAGACCTGAAAAGAAACCATGTTGCAGGATAAAACTCTTTATGATGGACTAAAAATAGTGTGAATAAAACCAAGATGAATATTCAAAGGCCAATGTACATGAAGACTACTAGACACTTGAATAAACCCTCTGGCACTACTCCTCATCTGGATGGAGCTGACTCAATATTTATGCTTCTGTGCTTCAAACATTTGCCTGTGCTAACTAACAATGAGCAATTTCTCAAGAACAAATAAAGTTTGAGTCCTTGAGCCTCAGGTAGATTAATCACAAAATTCAACATCCCCTGACTATTTTGCAAAATTTTTTTTCAGAATCTTTGTGAGAAGGATGAATCCTGATATCATGTTTACGTCAGCCTTATTTTTACTTTCTCCACTTCCCAATAGTGCTAGTAGAGTTTGTCCCAAAATCTAACATCTGTTTTCTGTCATGAAACATAGCTTGCTATTTTTTTCTCATACATCAAATAATGCTCAAACTCAAAAACCAGCACTGTGCTAGAATTTCTGTTCATTAATATTGCAATCATCCAGCATGGAACAAGCATCTGATTGATACAACCATTCAAAAAATGGTCTGGTGCAATTATATTAAAATGAGAAAATCCTGCAGAAGGAGAAATAAAGAATAGCTTTGGGGCCAACTAAAGAAAAAAAAATTCTTTTCCCTTCTTGTAATGAAAGGAAGGCTCACAGATGCCAGCTTTTCTGTAGCTATACTACTTACTACTATTATCTCAAACACCGTTAAAACATAGAATTTATTTTTGTTTTAAGAAGAGAGAGAACTCTAAAAGAAACAATAATTGAAAAACTAAAGTATGAGAACTAAGAATGCATTAGAAATTCAAATGAAAAAATTTTTAAGCTAAGCAGATTTGAGCCTGGTGAAAGAGTCATGCAGCCCTAGTTCCCAGGTTGGCTGATGTAAGATTAAGGCCACCTGAGCAACTCAGTGATTTAGCAAGTTCCTATCTCAAAAATAAAACACATAAAGGGGTGCTTCTCCACTGTTGGTTGGAGTGTACACTGGTACAACCACTATGGAAATCAATGTGGAGATTTCTCAAAAAACTAGGATTGGAGGTCCCATTCATCCTAGCTATTCCTCTTCTCAGAATCTTTGCAAATGAACTGAAACCACTGTACAACAGGGATATATGTGCACTATGTTTATTGCAGTGCACTATAGCATAGCTAAATCTTGGAATCAAACCACATGCCCATCACCTAGGGAATGGATACAAAATGATGTGGTATTTTTGCACAATGGAGTATTACTCAGCTATTTAAAAAAGATAAAATTTGAGACATTATGGGTAAATGGATGCAACCAGAGACCATATTAATAAGGGAAATAAATGTGCAAACATTGTATTGTCTCACCAGTGTAAGAATATGAAAGATTCAACAAAATTTTAAAGGAACAATAGATAATATGGAAGAGACAGAATCTGTTCAAAGAGAAGGAACAACTGGGAAGAGAAAAAAGTAGGGAGAGGGAGTAAGAGATTTTTCTATATGTATGTGGAATGGCCTGCGTAATTCTACTGATGATTTCTGCTGGTCTACAAAGAGGAGCAGTTGATACTTTTTTTCTTGTCCTTTTTAATTTCTTATAACTTTTCTACCCAATTTTGCATGCTTATATCTGGTAACATGAACAACTAATTTGAGGACAACGTTATGCAATACAGGAACCATTGTTGAATTCATATATATACAAAAAAATATATATATATATATATAATTCATATATGTATACATATAATTCATATATATACATATGTATATATATTTACTTTATTGAGAAAGAAGTAGCAAAGAGACAGTTTCAAAACAGGTTAGTAGGGTACTTACAATAATTAATACATTGCATCTTGTTGATTATAGTAGTTATTCATAGTACAAGTTGCAGACATGATATCTTGTCTAAACACTATTAGGCCTGGTGTGAGGGGGACCATCTGCCTGTACCTCATGCCCAAGATCCCTCCCCAGCCAAACACTGTTCTTATTGCTTTGTTTGGTGAAGCTCTGTATCATTTCTAATGGTTTCTTTGTTTTGTTTTGTGTTTTTACTATTTTGTATTCTCTTTAGATAATAAAAAGTACTATGGATATAGCTCAACACAATTGCCTGAGTTCAATCTCCAGTAAATACACAAAGAGCAAAAATCATAAAGGCATATAGATGATTCAGATATCTTTAAAATAAGAAACTAAAAAATGTTTTAAATGTACAGGAAAAGAGCATTAGAAAATATATTAAGATTAAAGCAAGACGTAGAAGGGGCTTGAAAACAGAACACATTTGTAGAAGAAATTGACAATAAATGATAAATATTAAAGGAGTAAAATATATAAGTAGATAACAAAAGCAATTAAAATACATAAAAAGAAAGTCAGTATCAAGAAAGGGGCTAATGACTAAAGACCAAGTGATCTTTAACTGCATCGGAAGGACTACAGCGGGGGGGGGGTTCTGCAGGGCACACGCGAACAGCAGACGGGAAGAATGTGTTCACAGAAGGCCAAGTTCAGGCGCCTCCTTGGGCGAGAAACCCTCACAGAAGGACAGTGGGGCAGAAAACAGTGAAACCTTAATGTTACTGTGGGTTAAGAGAACATAATCCATAAGAAAATTCTAAGCCAAGCTGTACACAAACAAATCACTCCTACCTGTAGAGAAGATTCCAAATAGAGTTATTCAGAGAAACAAAAATTACCATGCACCATGAATTCTTCACCTGAAACTCTGAGACTTCCAAGGTGATTATTAAAATTATAAACAATTTCCACACACAATCATACTTTCCTGGCTTGTCCCAAGTAGTGTCAAATGCTACTGAAGTAAAAATATAAAAATATTTTGTTCCTGTACCATTTATCAGAAGCAACTTACATAGTATCAATTTCTATTGTATTAACTAAAATATCTGCTTCATAGCACCCAAATTTAGAGAAATTATAAGGTCTTTGTGTAAATACACACACACATACACACACACACACACACACACACACAGCCCACTCCTAAGTGAAACTACTCTGAATGTGTAAGATGTCAGGAATAAAGTGGATGAAACCAAGCCAAATACCCCCAGAGAAGATTATGAATAGAACAAATCACAGTATTTCTCTTTTTAGTCTAACTGTATACACAATTGAAATATTCCCACTGAATCTTGAATGAAATACATACCAATTCAAAATTAAAGCATAATATTGACATATTGCTCAATTACCTACCTGCATTTGATTTTAAGATTTAATAATCTCTTTCCTTGATTATGACACACTGGCATAGCCTTAGATGAAAAATGACTTTCTTCCATGGCTATGTAGTCTTTGTGTAAGTCATATCCCATGAAGTATACTTAGCAGACAGCTACGCTGATCAACATTTTCCCCTTCAAAGAACACACAAGAGGGAACAGGCAGAGAACAAGCACAAGCACAAAGCCCTCATCATGCTCTCAAAGAGATTTGCCATGTTAATTTCCTGCCACTTCAAGCAATTACTCTCAATTTTCTCTGCTTATTGACTTATGTTTTTTAATCTCTTCCCACAAAAAGGGAAGCTTCCTTTGGACAGAATTTTGCTTTTGTTTCATTTTACATTTGTCCTTTTCTTACATGGATTCATACCAGAGGTGGCGCGATGAAGTGCAATTCCCAGAAAATTTGAAACTGACGATCAGGGTGATGAATAACCCTACAGGTGGGCGTGCAGTGCTGGCTGAGCACCCAGGACCGCCTCAGGTACAACGCCATACCAGGGCAGCTCTCAGAGCCTTCGTTGAAAAGATTTAATGTACAGAAATCTGTGTGTTTTTATATTTAGTTTACTCTATTATGGATGAGAAGAAATCTACATCATATTCTGTTAAATGGATTGACTACAATAGGATTTAATTTATAATTCATAAAAGGATAAATGCAAATTGACAACTGTAGAAAAACTAACTATATCTGGCAACAGTTGAGAATTGGGTATTAAAGATCTCATTGGCTGGCAATCAGTGGGATGGTTCAAAAGGGATATGAAAGTTCAGAAATGTTCCAATGAAAGTTGAGAATTGTTCCAGTTGTTATTTTAACAAGCTACTTTCTTTATTTGTCCTTGATGCTCTACCCTTTCTTACTTAAAAAATGAAATTGTTGGGGTAAAGTCAATGCTGTTATGACAGCTGATAATTCTCTGCTTTAGTGTTTTTCAAAGCTTCATTCAAGAGCCTTTTAAACCACACACTTGATATTCCATTAAAATTCAATTTGTTGATTTATGTATTTCAGGATGGGACTTCAGAGATCATTTTAAGAAATCAAAAGCTCTATTTTTGAAGCATAGTTCTTTGAAAAGTTGATCCATTGCGTACATCCTAGTTTTCAAATTTGGTTGATGTTTCCTTAAAAATTATATATATATATATATATATATATATATATCCTAAGATAAAAGTGTATTCCTGCATGGGTTCACTTTGAAGAAAGATCTTTTCAATACTATATTCTTAAAATGGTAAATTTATCTTTTAGCAGATCTGAAGAATTCAAAGGAAGTTAACATATGCTTTTTCAAGATCATAAATTTTTCTTTTTTCACACAAGGATCAGAAGAAAATCTTGATTGCTGAAAATACTTTCAGAAATTCTACTATATATGTATGGATTGTGGGGAAAGAAAAGGTCAAAGCCATGAAATTTCTGACAAGATAAAATAGATAAAAGAGCGCACTTTGGATTCGTGGTAGATGTGGTCACCACAAAAACGTTAAATGCTCAAACTAAATGTCATCAGACTCTGAGGTCATAGTTTACTCAGAGTTGCATTTCTTTTGTAGGATTCATAAAAGAAAGCCAATACCTTAAAAGGTTCCTTGGTCTGAGAAATTCTTAAAAGAAAATGCCTAAGAGGAGGCTCACATTTTCAAGAAAGATAACCAAATCTATAATAACAGAACCTTCAGAGGTATTTGTCGAAACATATTTCTAAGCTCCAAAATCATAATCCTTTCTAACAAGTTATTGTTATAAAATGGACTCCACAAAATACAAACTTATTTGATCTCATTTAACCAAACAGACTCTAAGAGTAAGCATAAATCCATTAGGGAAAGCTGAACATTAACTATTGAGAATGTTAAGGAATTACTGTGTATATTCAGGAACCATCACTAATTTGTTTTCTTTTTGTTTGTTTGTTTTTGTTTTTGTTTTCATTTTTGCCACTAATTTGCAGGTGTGATAGTAGAACATAATGTCTAATTCTAAAATAATTGCCATCCCTTAGAAATACAAACTGAAGTATTTGTGAAAAAATAACCTATGATGTCTAATATTTGCCAAAAAACAATCCCCAGTTTGGAGAAAGCAGGAGAAAGTGTGGAGACTTAGGAAAAATACAGTGAGCCAAATGGTCATCACTGAGACCAGATGACCTGACACAGGCTTTCAGCAAGGGACAATCTCAGATCTTTTTTTTTTTTTTTTTGCAGAACTAGGGCTTAAACTCAGACCCTTACACTTGCCTGGGAAGTGCTTATTCTACTGAGCTATCTCCCCAGCCCTGAAAATCTCAAATCTTAGAGGTTTTATTAATGAAAAAATATTACAGCAACCTCTCTCAGTTTTGCCTTCTGTAGCTTCAGGTAACTTTCAACCATGAATTGAAACTACTAAATGGAAACTTCTAGAAATAAATAAATCATAAGTTTAAATTGAGTAACACTCGGACTAGCATGCTGAACTCTCAGTGCCTCTCTCCCTCTCAGGCTTGGGATGTGAATCTTCCCTTTGTCTCATGTGTCCACACTAAGCACGCTAACCACTGACTGGTCACTTTGTCGTTTTCAGATAGTTAACAGATTGACTTTTGTAGTAGCCAAGTCCCTACTTTCAAGAAATCCTGATTTTATTTAATAATGCCACCAAAATTCAAGAGCCATGGGGCAGCCCGGTGCGCTAGCATTCACCTTTAATTTATCCCAGCATTTGGGAAGCTGAGCCAGGAGAATTGCCATGAGTTCAAGTATATATTATACACTATAGTACCATATGCAACATATTCTTCATTACTAGCAATAACAAATAATTTGAATAAAGTGTATTCATGGATAAAGATACATATAGTCTATGATATCTTAAAATATATAGCCATACTCTTATATGAGGAAATGAAAGGAGATAGATAACCTGGAATGAAGTTCCATCCAAAGCCAGAAACCACGCATTTCATTCCTGAGCCTCACCTCTTCATCTCCTCCCACACTCGGGAGAAGCTTCTGGAAGTAACACAAATATTGCCAAGAACTCGCTCTGCTAAGGTATTATTTTACTCTGTGATTCAACTTTAAAGCTCTTCTAGCACTTGGCTCCAATTTTTTTTTCCAAAAACACTAAAGAAAAATCAGAAACAGAACTGGGGGAGCTGTCTCTTTACTCTTGTGCAAAAGTGAAAAGGTCAGTGCCAATATTAGTCAGTGGGGACCCTGAGGAAAACTTCACATGCCAGACAGAGTAGGCTGGGAGAATACGAGAGGTGTCACTTCAGTCATTTTTAAGGTCTTTGTTGCCTTTCCCTCGTAGCCAGGCTGTTGGCCCTGTATTTGAATTTTTCTTCCTAATCATTTGGTTTTCAAAATTATCTTTAAAATATTAAACAATAAACAAAGCAAAAAGAGATGAGAGTGATCAGGGAAGTAATTAAAATTTAATATAGTTTATAAGGAATCTAATTGCATAGGAACTTTGAAATCATAAAAATGATTGTATCATTTCAAAATGTGCGATTTATTTCTATATCGTTCTCTGGTTTATCTGTATTGCTCTCTAAGCCCCTCTGCTTATTTCATACTCCAGGGTTGCCATTGGGGATCATCTTAGGAAGCACCAACGTCAAATGAAAATGAAGGGAAGACGGCAGTCTTCAAGTTGAAATTGAAAATCCCCGTATCTCCTTGGCATTTTTAATAATGATCCACTATAGTTATGGTTCCTTGTTCCAAGCAGATTAATTCATTGTGCATCTGCCACATTTATGAATGGGAGCAGGAAACCCATCACTCATCTAGTTCATCATCTGCTCCATTTTGCAAGCAATGTAGCCTACAAAATTTTACATGTTATTTTCATTTCTCTCCATGTTGCAAGCAACTGCAGGAAACGAACTGTTGAGATTCACCAAGTAATCAATATCTTGCACATTAAAACCTCAGCGTCCCCCGACGTAGCCATAGCACATTTAATCACTGTCACCAGCCCTGTGCAATTCTAAAGTGTACAGTGCACACCTTAATAAATATTTTATGCTTATCTTCAGAGGTTTATTTCTATTACTTCCAGAATACCCAGGAAGTAGTGTTTTTATTGTTCTTTCCTCTTGCAAATCCTGCAATAGCCATTAGTATGGTGTTTATCTTTCACCTTAGAATGAATTTGATTTTGATTTTGTGACTCTTGGTTTAACATATAAAACCAGGAAATTTTTCTTTTTCCCTTATATCAATTCCAAAGTGCCCCAGAGTGTCTTTACCTTGCAAAAATTGTTTCAATAGTGTTTGAATTATTAAAGGTCCTCAAAGGAGCTCCCATAATGGCTTTGTTGTTTAAGAGTGTCTTGTCACATCCATTTTTAAAGGTAGAGTAATGAATATGGAAAGAACAAATCTGGTCCTTTCACAGATGTTTTCCTAAATGCCTATCAGACTCCAACCAACAAATAAACCTGAAAACACACAAAGAATTAGATTAAGTCTAACTTGCCCTTTGATTTCAAATAATGCAATAGCAACTGAAAACAAGAACCTTTTTTATTCACTAAAAATTTACTTCCTCCCTCTGGAGCTTTCTGAGTGGGTTCAGAATGTGATTTTTAAAAATCTGCCATAATGCCAAGCAACTTCTGATTATGATTCACTTTAAATTTTTCTTTATAACAAAAACACCATAGACTTTATTTCTTGATATTAAAAACCCACATAACTACTTCACCTGACCATTTTGGGGGTGGTACAATAAGGTGGCTCTTGTCCCACACTAATTTTCTCCCCTCTTTATGAGTCCATTTGCCCTACACCAAATAGCTGGAGGAAATACAAAGCAGCTGATTCATTAAGCTGGAAACATATTGTCAGTATAGCAGGAGAGGATGACAATTCGCACAGGCAGGGCAAGCACACTTTACAACACAGATTTGCAGTTTTTAACCTAGAAACTTCACAGCAAAGGCAATTCTGCTTTACTTTGTTCCCCGTCAAATGCAAAAGAAAGCAATATCCACTTTGTTGCAAAACAGAGCAGGTAATATTTTATATTGCCATAGTCAATTATGTGAAGCTGGGTAACCTTTTCCAGCTATTATAGTCTTCATATTTTTCTGTGCTAATGTTGCCAACAATACAGACACAGCTTCAAAGCATCTTTGCAGGGTTGGAAAGAGAAGGCAGCTGGCGCTGCCTAAAGAGTACGCCGAGATGACCAGATTTCTAATTTATAAAACTGGGACAGCACATGTCAGGAGAACATCACTGGGAGTTTTGTGAAGCTATATATCCAGCTATCTTTTTTTGTCAGGTAAAGACTTGTTTACTGAAAAGGGGCAAAGAAAAAAATCTAAAAGCTTTCCCAGAGAGTAGCAGACAAAACAACCTCCAATTAAAAAGAATGCTTCAAGATTAAATATTCACATTCAAAACAATGTTGCACTCCAAAGTGCAGATGTAAGAGATTTTTATTTTCCAAGCAGGCAGAGAAATCTATGAATTCATCAGTGTCATCTTTAAAACCCATTACATCTTGTATGTAATAAAATGTTAACTACAAGAAAGAAGTGATATAACGTGAAAATCATGGGCTTGCAGGTGTTAGTAACTACTGACACTCTTGTGTTGTTTTGACAAGTAGGCTTCATCTAATGTATGCTGTAGATTTTATACCTGATAACACCAGAATATTAACCTCTGAACAAAGAAGACTGAAAACATGTTAATCATAAGTGTCAACCTGGAGGAGGGGCAAAATATGGGCAACTAGGATGACAAATTCACCTTAGCACATAGAGCAATTCACACTGTCTCTTTAATGTTTCATTATTTTTGTACACTTCCTTTCAAACAGCCCCATCTAATATTGACTTTGACTTTCACAACTTTGAAAAATGTGGTATAGCTACAGGTTTGCCCATTTCAAAAAGGAAATTTGGCTTCAGAAAAGTTGTAACTTGTCTGAGGTCACCCAGCTACAAAGAACAGAAATGAACTCAGAATTCTGGTCTAATCATCAGGCCAACATCCTTTCTTCTAATTTCATTCAAGTGAAATTGGAGAAAAAATATTAAGAATAAAAGCTTATAATTCTACAAGACATTATCTTTCAGGTGTTCCCAAAGGAAAGCAGAGGAAAAATGCTGATAAGTTGTATATGATTAGGTAATGTAGCTCCTTCATGGAATGATTTTGAGCTGTTTATGCCATGTTGCTCTATTGCTTTGTTCTTACAGACACATTACTTACTACTCATATAACCATTCCCTAGATCTTTAGGAAAAAAGGAAATGTAAAACATCCATTATGAATCATATGTGCTAAAATCTCTGTACTAAGTGAAAACCCTATATGTGATTGTGTTTAAGCTCATGTCCCTTATATAAAATAAGGGGCATGAGCATCTTCTGTGATGTGTTAATATTTAAAGGTCTAATTGAGTAAATAACTCTCAGACATAAGATAGATTCACAATGGGGAGCCAAGACAGATAAGCTTTTATTTATCCCTCCATATTAAGGTTTTCATAAGACATAACTAAATAGTCCTGAAAAAAATCATAGCCTCAAAGAATAGACTTTTATATGCAATGATAAAGACATATTTCTTCTGAGGCTTCTTCAACTTTTATTTTTGTTTTTTTGCATAAAACAGAGAAAGTGTCACAGCTAAAACATCCAGGCAACTCTGATGGATTGCTATTTTTCCAGTACTGTTGTTATTCCATGAATGTGAAGCAACAGAAAATGAATGTTACATTGAAACTGGTTGTGATTTCTCGTACAAATTTTTGGCATCATGACAAAACAAAGACAGCTCTTAATAACAAGAAAACATGAATCTTTTAAAGGATTTACTTTATTCTTGTGACTAACATTTTTGTGGCCCTCACATGAAATGAAAATTAAATGCTGACCTGAACTTCCATGATATGTAATAGCAAAGGGAAAGTTAGATCATAATATACCAATACAGCTGGCCTTTCATATCCACAAATTCCACACCTAAAGATTGAAGCTATTGTGGGTATAAAAATTTTGAAATGCATCTACATTGAATATATAGAGACTATTTCTTGACATTCCTTCCTAAGCAACATACTACATTATACTATAAACAATATAGTGTAGCACTTACACAATATTTAAATTATATTAGCTATGACGAGTAATCTAAAAATGATTTTATAGTACATAGAAGGATGTGTATAGGTTCCATGCAAACTTTGCCATTTTATATAAAGGACATGAGCATCTTCAGAGTTGTGGTACCTTAGGATAAAGGTGTCCTACAGATACCACATGTATCAAAGGAAACGCAATAGCAAGTGTACATCAAATAACAGCAGGTAATAGTTAAGCTATATCCTTGATTAAATTCTGCCAAGTTCCATTCTAAATATGGAAGTCAACACATTTTACAAGACAACCCACTAAAATAAATTCACATGATTACAGAATTTGATTTGAAGTTGATTCTTCTCAAACACCCATTAGCACATGCCTCCTTCACTGTTACATAAACATCCCCCTATTTCTATGTGGATATTTTTCAGCACTCACGACATTCATTTGTTTAACTTAAGATTAGCTGATACAAAGTTTTTGTGGAATCCACAAATTCAACACAAGTATAAAAAGTGCATTATATAGTAGTAAATAAACTAGGATGTAAACATTTCCACCCATCACAAATGCATTCTGGTTCTTTCTTAGATCCTCACAGGGACCAGCAGAATAAAGGAAGTGGTTATAATAACATCAAAGGAAATTGCTGGTTTGGTTTGCTTTGGTTTGGTTTGCTTTGGTTTGGTTTGGTTTGTGTTATGTTGGGTTGGGTTGGGTTGGGTTGGGTTGGTCTAATCTGTTCTAGTCTAGTTTGGTTTAATTTAGTTGGGTTTCTCCATACTTTTCTGATAACCACATTTTCTAATCCTCTTTTTTAATACTTTTTAATCCCCTCTCATGATATACGGGAATGAAACTCCCAACTTGAAAGGTATGTGGGTCAAGTTGCTGTTTTCTAAAACAAAGACTGAATTTTATAAATAATAGAGGTTAAGAGCAGAATATATTTACGGGGGAAAGAAAGTTTCTGTCCCACAGAGGGACAGAAAGGGATCTGAGTGGGTTGTCAAGGAACCTGTCTTTTCTAGGGACTTTTATAGAGCAAAATCATGAGGTGAGGTGAGTCTAAGGGGGGAAACATGAGAACTCACAAGGTGGGCAAGAAATGAGACAAAACTATGGCCAACCATTAAGATTGCAAGCACAATTGCTCAGGTAAAATTAATTAAATTGAGGTCAAATGAGGAATTGAGTCAGGTAGCAAGTGGGCATGAATACAGGACAGGGGCTTTTCCTATGGGAGGTTGGGTTAGAAACTCAACCTTCTCAAGGTGGTTAATAAGTATTTAGAATATCAATCCCTGATATCCATTCCTAGGGAGGTATATAGATGCATTTGTTTAATCTTTTGTCTTGAGGTCTGGCCCACAGCAGATGTGTCGGTCTCTCCCACAGATGCAAGACATCTTGTCTTCCATACTGGCTCCTTCTGAGAGCTTAGCCCTGTCTGACTACCTACATTGTTTTTATTGAACTCAGATGCCTACAACAATTAGACATCAGATATCTGGAATTTCACTGGTCTCTGTGTCTCAGCACCCCACAGCTTTCTAAGCAAAGACTCCAAATACCTCAGCATCTACAATAGCCTCACTCCCTGGTAGGTGGTCATGAGAGTCTAAGACATTTTCTTTTCTCTTTTTCTGAATATAAAGTGATTCCATTTCTATTCTGCTAACACACTGCTGAAAGGAAATAGGAAAGGCAATTCTTGTTCCATAATTATATCTCAACATTTTTTGTTATAATTCCAAAGTGAAAGCCCATATACCAAAATCAGATAATTATTGGAGGGCCAGCCAGATATACTCCCATCTCAGCTCTACTCCTCTCCCTCTCTGAGCTCAGGGATACCTTAAGCTCCAACTGTGCCTTGTGCATTGGCCTGAGGGTCACAGTGTGTTACATAGCGTGTATGCAAATCCAAGTACATTTGCTCATCTTACATTAGGGAGTGTAAGGACCCCCCCCATGTGTTACATAGTGCCTTTTACATATCCACTGCCCCTCTCAAATAAGGAATATAATGGCAGATTCTCCTGCTAAAATACAAATAATAAAGACCAAAGTACATTCTTGAATTTCATACTTCACAATGCTCATTTTCTAGAATTCAGGGATTTTGAAATATAATCTGTTTTAAACCTGTTTTTTGTTTGTTTTTTTTTTTTCTCTCAATGCATAAGATTCAGTGAACTACAATTTTATTTTATTCCCCAAATCCAACCTGGCCTTTGATCTCAAAAAGCATTTTCTCTCTAAGCTATTACTTCTGCTCTGCTCTACAAAAATCTATTTGGGATCTTGAAGCTGAGAATTTCTTTCTTTTTTTATGTTGTCAAAGCACCAGTATTCAGTGAGCAGTTAATACAGAAAGAATTTATGGTTATCTCATTAGGGAAAAATAAAGGTTGTATTGATTTTTTAAAAATCAGTGGAGAGTTGATAAGATTCCACCTTAACATTATTGCACATTCTTTTTTGAATAATTATTCTATACAACTGAAAGGTCTTATGTCACTAGAGGCTTAACAAATGTGACTTCATTTCTCTTTTTTTCCTTCAAGCTCTTAGGTCTGAGCTGCCTAACTGGAAGTCAAATTGTGCTCATGAGTCCCAAGACCTCCAAGGGCAAATTGTACAAGAACCATAAGGTCCTACACAGTGCACGGAGAACTCAGTCCTATATCTGGATGTCAATCATGAGTTCTGAGACCTAATAAAATCGGTGTTTCCATTGCTTCTCTTTCAACACTGAGTGACCCTCTATAAGCTGGTGTATGATCTAAGTCTACAGGAATTAGGATGTCTTTTTTGGTTCAGTCCCGGAACAGGTTACCATGGAGTGTCCACATTTGACACTGAAGCTATGCCATGCTTTATTTCACACTATCACACTCACAGTACCATGCTAAGGTGGCAGTATTGAAAGAACATCTTTATGTTGAACCACTTCATGCCTGAACTCTCAGATTCCTGCCATGATTTAGAGACACTAACCTAAATTCATTGTTTTCTCAAGAAAACTACATTTTAAGAGATTTAATTCCCTTCTCAGGTCCTGTACCACAGCTAGCATGACATAATACCCACCAATCACCTTTTCACTGATGCTCTCCTTTCCTAAAGATGATGGGTTCCTAGGGTAAACTACTCCATCTGCCTCCCGGTCAGCTTCATGCCCCCTAACAAATGTCATTCCAGTAAAGTCACAAGAAACTTGAGATGCACTAAGTCCCAGAAAAATGGTTGCTAATTTACCAACTTTAATGTAACTTAGTGAAGTGCCTAGGAAATACTTTCAGGGATAAGAATACATCCTTTTCCCAATAAAGAAACAGGGTGGAAAAAGAGTTAGGGCATGTTACAGGATTTTTAAAAGTTTGATGGAAAAGACACACATTACGTGCATATGTACAGTGTATAAATAGCCTTTTCCAAACTTGCCCAGAAAAAGTAATTTATGTCAACTGAGTGGTGAAAAATTCTGATTTCATTGATTTTGTTATTTGAAAATCTATTTCTAAACAGTGCTACATAATAACTCTTTACAAGCTCTTCTACTTTACAGATAACAATGTATAAAGATAAGTCAAAGAAACCCTTCCCTTCTTCCTTACAAGAACTGGAATATGTTATACTACTAGTTAATCTAAAACATCATCCAAGACCATGAGAAAATACTTGTCTAGGTAACATGCTTCCAACTAGAAGGACTGAATATTCAAGACACTCATAAACACCAAGCCCTTACTTGATGATGTAAAGTAGCATGTAAAGCTATGGGGAATTACGAAGAGAGTTTTGGTAAACCTTCCTTTGTTGATATTCATTACTATTCACATCTTATACTAACCCATAGAAGAGCCACTTCAGCAAAGGTCAAAATAACTGGTTTATAGCATGGGTACAAATCTGGAAAAAGAAAATTTCATGCTATCACAAGAGAAAAATACCTAAAGACTACATTTCTATGAAGGTAATAAATTGTTTAAAGAAAATACATGCACTATTATTTACATGTTATAGAATGCCTCTGCCCATTTAGGACCCTATTTTAAAGATAACACAGGCTGGGACATTGGATGCAGGGTGCTAGCAAGTTCAGGGTCTGATTAAGGTTCCACTTCTGGCTTAGAGATGATGCCTTCCCCTGAATTCTCCCATGGCAGAAGAACATAAAGCAGCTTTCTTGGGTCTCTACAACAGTGCACTCATTATGCCACCACCGTGTCACCTAATCCCCTCCCAAAAGGCCTCATGGTTTTAAGCCATCAGTTATTATTAAGTTTCAATAGGTGAACTTGGAGAGGAAAACAAATATTCAGATCATAGAAACCATTTTTAATGATATACTTAATCTCACCTTCTACATGATAAGAATCAGTGTAACTAAACTCAACAGATTCCTGTTGTCAGTCACTTTGTATGTCACGAACATATTTGTCACGAAGAGATCACTCATGCAGTCACCTCTTTATAACTACCATGCATAATGCTGCTTAACTTCAAACAAAACGTATGTTTAAAAAAAAAATTGACTTCTTTATAGAACATATAACTGCATAAGAAAACAGATAAAAATAGCTGTAAACATTGTATTTTCAGAGAAAAAAATAATGTTTTTTAATGCATTTTCAAAGAAAAAAATTAATTTCAGTGTTTCTGTAGCACTCATATCACAGAAGCCAGTCATCCTGGGGGAGCTTCCTTTCTCCTCTGCATTACCACGCAGACCCTGCCTTGGCCTGGATTTCCCTAACACTTTGCCTGTAGTTGTCTTGCCACCAGCTGAGAAAGGGAGAGGTGTAATCAGTATTCTTCTCACTATTTCAATAACCTAAGTGCAGTTTTTGTGCTTTAGACATTAAATATGTTAAATGATCTCTGAAAAGGAGACACATTGTATTGCATTTATTGTATATTCCTTTTAAAAAGAAATGTGCAAACCCAATCATTCAATTATGCATATGTGTCAACTGCAGACTTGGAACACTAAAAGGGTTCTTCATTTATCATGCAGCCTGGAAAGGGACTTTTTTTTTACCTACACTCAGGAAACCTTCTGCTCTTTTGTTATCTCATGGAGCTGTGTACTTTTCAGATCACACCATGGCTGCCTCTACAGCAGCCACATATATAAGCAATACAGTCCCACCAAAAAGCAATGGATTCTGTGTCAGAAGAACTTCATGAAAAACATTCTTTTTCTAATCATAATTTACAAGTAGAGATAAGTCTATGGATGTGCTCTGCCAGTCAGCACTCCCTATGTGAACAAAGGCAATCAGGCCCTGTGAAGTTGACCCGCAGACCACAATGTCTCCCTTCTCTCTTGTTATTTTTACCTCCACGAAGTGAAAATTCCTTGTCTGTGTTGTACAGGACACCTAATTTAGAAAATTAGTTTAAAATGTACACTCAAAAAGTCAAATGCAGAACAGTGCATCAGATCCATTCACATAGTAGAAACCCAAAGAATCCAGCTGAAGACCTTAAACCCATGGAAATGTTCTTCCTGAGTCCAACTGGAGGCCTGAAGCCTACAACATTGTCTTATGAAAGTCTGCATCATGGATCTTCTCTGGGAAGGCCCAGAGGTCAGTGAGGGAAGGTAGAAAGTTAGGATGAAGGTCAGTAGGATGAAGGTCTATGCCAGCATGATGAGGGATCTGCACTGGAGTCAAGAAGGGATCCTTACGAACTGTGATTCTTCAAATGCTTTAGAACTGCAGCCATTCTCAGTAATAGCAAGGACCTATGCTCCTCTAATGATGAGAACAGCTGAGATCATATCTGGAAATCCAATATGACAAGCTTCTCCAAAAGAATCAATAGCACACCACCTTCCGCTCCAGTTTTCCATTTGTGTTGTTGGTAACAATACTCAAGTGGGCCTTCCACATCCAGAACCACACTGAATCAATCCAGCTGGGTGTAATAAATTCACAGTTAGTTAATCTACCACATCCATATAAACCTGAGTTTAGTAGTCTCAGTAGAAGAAATAGAATGAGCAAATCAAATATAAGAGGATCTTTTTTGAAAAGTAATGAAATGAAAGATCTGGTGAAATTGTTAGGGAAGGGAGGATAAATGCATTTTGTACTAAGATATATGTCCTCCTTTAGGATGTCTCAAAACCTAGATGACACCACTGTCCACACACCTGGCTTTCTTTAGTTCCTGAAATTTGTTTATAAACTAATTCATGTTAGCTGGGGAAGTAGTCAATGATCATCATGCAACTGAATGGTAGGTATATTTTTGACCCACAGTTCTTGTTTTCTGGGAATAAAATAACTATGCTGACATCTGCTTTGCTTGTCCCAGCTGGCAATGTGAAGAAAGAGTTCCAATTGTAATAGTATGACTCTCTGTTGTGCGGACACCTGCACTCTGTCCATTCCTCCATTTACTACAGGCTTCTGTCTCTGTCTGATAGGCATCTCGAGATCAACAGATGGTCTTCATAGTTAGCACTTGCAAAATCTGAGTGCAGTGGACATTAAACACTGCAAACAAACTAAGACATCTTCAGTGGGTACAGGTCTCCACAGTTTCAGTTGAATATTTAATGTACATTGGATGACATGTAGATTAAAGGAACACAGCTTTTGCTTGTGAATGTTGGAGATCGTATATCTGGGAATTAAGTAACTAACCAAAGCCTAACAATTTTTTTTGTTTTCATAATATTTTGGTATCATAGAAGGTGCTTACATGATATACTTACAGACATTATTACACCATATGTCTCTTACCAGTAAATAGAGTGTAGCTGTTTATGTATCTTATTTTTTATACCTGAATTACATCAAACATTCAATAATTAATACTTGCTACCTTGATATTTTCCTAGTGGTTGTCCACAGTACTAGAAGCTGACATAATATCCTGTCCAGCCACCATTAGTGCAAATCTTGCCTCTCATAGGATTATGTAGAAGCACAGCGTTATCTATCCCAACTGTACTGTCCATACACACACATCATGATTCTTCCTTTCTATACCCCTTCTTTTGTCTATACACCTGTCAAAGATGGGCACTCCACTGTCATTCAACTAACTTAGGTGCTTGAAATGGACAACACAGTCCTACACAGTCCAGCATTCCACAACAATGGTGAGTTATCCGAAGAAGTTGTCGACCATAGCCATTTACAGCTCAATTTAATATTATAAGGCCTAACAAATTAAAAAGGTTCAAATATAAGCAGTTTACCAAATGAACATGCATATGTAAATGACTAACCGGTGACATAGAGAAAAGTATTCACTTCTGCCAAGTTTACTGATCAGGAAATTCAGGTTGTGGACATATTTTTAAAAAGCATTATTCTTATCAAAGACAATATACTAGGGCATTGTGATCAAAACTATTGGTGTCTAGCAACAAGAATTATTCCATTTAGAATAGGAAAATAAGGCTATTTTACTAATACATTGTCTTTATTTCATGTGCTTTTCTGTACCAATTAAAAACCCATTTTCTATACAGTAATTCTTCCAAAACAAACATATTACATTTCTTTTTGGGATTAAGCAAGCAATCTGCAAAATAAAATTTCAGACTATCCATTAGCTGGATATGATAGATGATAGATAGATAGATAGATAGATAGATAGATAGATAGATAGATAGATAGATAGATAGATACATACATACATACATACATACATACATAGATACATAGATAGATAGATACATAGATACATAGATGGATGATAGATAGATAGATATAGACGTATATGTACATGCAGATATAGATGTAGATTTAGATTAGACATAGATATAC
>PVKA01032859.1:0-24925 GCA_004027165.1 Ctenomys sociabilis
GGTATAAAAAATAAGATAAGTAAGCAGCTACATTCTTAATTCACTGATAAGAGATATCTTCTAAAATAATATCTGTAAATATAATATCATGTATGCACCTTGTACAATACCAAAACATTATGAAAACAGTTTGCAATGTATTAATTTATCGAATCTGTATTGTTAAGGTGTCTTGAAACTGATTGACATTTGTAGTTCAATAAAATTTTTAAAAAAGTAAAAAAAAAATATCTGCTAAATAATGTTTATGATAATTCTCAAAATTAGCCAATAATTTTTCTTTTTAAAAAATCATTTATAGTTATAATTTGGGATTAGAGGCCCTGTCTTGTCCAGCTACTCCTATTCTTGGTGTCTTCCCAAAAGAATTAAAAGCATGCTATCACCATACACAGTTTGTAATAGTTAAATCTTGGAAGGAACTAATGATTGTTCTGAAATTTTTGGATTAAGATCAGTCACAGAAAAAGGTTAAAGAAGAAAAATAATTGCTACCTACTGGAGCCATGACATAATGAGTTCTTTCTTGATGAATTGATTTAAGAGCTTACTTAGCATACCAGAAATTATAGCCCTGTGAATAGCAGTAAGTACTGCATTCAGAAGGACAATCTGAGAAAGAAACAAAATTTAGGGAAATTAATACTGGGCAATGTTTGGAATGAAAAGAGGGAGAGCAATTATTTAGACTGAGAAAGATTATTCAAGTCTACAATCATAAAGAACCCATGATTCTTAAGATACGCCAAAGTGGAGAGAATAAAATAATTCAGTGTAGTTCAGCAGCAAAATTTTGAGAGGTTAAAAATGTCATTTGCAAGATGAGAGAAAGAGAGAGACAGAGAGCAAGAGGAAGGAAGGAAAGAAGGAAGGAAGGAAGGAAGGAAGGAAGGAAGGAAGGAAGGAAGGAAGGAAGGAGGGAAGGAAGGAAGGAAGGAAGGAAGAAAAGCTTTGTAAAGTCTCCTTTCCTAAGTGAGAGATTAGTCTGGCCACAGGCTGCAATTCTGCATGTGGCATCTCAGGTCCTGTGAGGAAGGCTTTCACTCCCTGGCTTTGGTCAGGAAGGCCTCGCTGAGGATGGCAGAGCAGGTCACTTGGAGGTCTGTAGTAGAGAAGCTGAAGGCCCATACCTGATCTGCCAGCTTTGGCTTTCTTGGGGGCCTGGCTGTGCTGCACCTGCAGGAGCTGCTGCACCACAGTACTCTTCCCCAGTGGAGGCCTTCCCTGGGTCCTCTTTAGAGATCTCATTGTGGAGAAAGTGAACATGCTTAGAGGCTCTGGTCTCCAGGATGGTGCAGGGCTTGATACTCCTACCTCTTGCTCTCTTCCCTCCCCAGCTCACCTGCATGGCCTGGCAGCTGCATGGCCTTTACCCAGTGCTTCTGTGACAGTGAGACAGTTTCCTCACTGGGCTGATGCCCTTGACCCCCACACCAGGGAAAATGCAGCCCTGGTAGTGCCTGTGGGTCTGGTAGGCCTCTTGCTCATAGGTCTGCAGTTAGTCAGGTCTTGTTGTTACTTTAATTTTCTGTACCAGCTTTAATCAGCCTCTTACAGTCTCACAGCCCAGTTCTCTTCAGCTCAGCTCCTGACTTTGAGTGGCCCCAAAGCCTAGGTGGGGCTGAAGTGTGGCGACTAGAACCCAAGGCTGGTGGTAGTGTGTGAAGGAATTCTCTGGAAAGATACAGTGAAACACAAAAAAAATCCACTAAAGGCTAAGTTTGAATCCAATAAATGCCAACCCACTGAAAACTTTGATTAGGCATAGTTACCTCTTCCTGCTCCACCTGGAGAGGCCTATTAAACACATAAAACCTCTCCATTAACATTTCTCCAGTCTTCCATAACCCTGTAACCTTGCAGGAGCAAAAACCTCAGAATGAATTATTTTGTAGAGTCTCTCTGTAATGAAGGAAAAATAGTGTGCCAGATTTTATGTGACTTAGATTACAAGTCAAGTGCACTTTTATGTGGACAGTAGGAACCCCCTTTAATATTAATTTCATTCTTTAATACATACCATCTTTACTAATTAGCTAGTACTTGTGGCATATTTTCCTTTTCAAAAATCTAGCTCAAGGACAATGAGTTTTTATTCATCATTGTGTTTCTTGGTGGCCGAATCATTTTGCGAAGTAGGTGACTAGTACTTTAAAATTGAGTGAAAGCACTGGCTTTGCTTACTACAGCCAGAAAAGAAGCAATACTGTCAGCCCCATCATACGAGCATGTGTCCATGCTAATGTTTGTATTAGTGACAGTGTTTCTAAGCTAACAAAGCTAACACCTAGCAATATTTTTTCCTTGTTTTTTTTTTTTTTTTTTTTTTTTTTTTAATGTATTTGGTGCAGAGTCTAAAGGATCTCACTACATAGATTGGACTCATAGTGATCCTCCTGTTTTCAGCCTCCCCAAGTGCTGGGATTACAGATGTGTGCCAGTCTCAATAGCTTTTCAGTGCACCCTGGGCTGGCATGGCATGCTGGGGATCGAACCACTGCACTCAGCCACCGCACTCTGTCTAAGCAGGCACTTTAGTCTACTGAGCTATCTGACTGGATGTCAGCAAATGTTTTAAATCCATGGCTATTCTGGAATAAATTCAGCAGATATAGAAGTCTTCAAGATTCAGCTCTGTTTGTTTCAAATAAGACCTTGACTATACAAATATTTTCTTCTTTCTTTATTTTTATTCTTATTTTTCTCCTGTGTTATAAATTTTGAGTCATATTTCCATCAGAATTTGTATGTGAAATCAGATAAATACTGGTCATTATATTTTACTAAATAGATAAGCAAGTAAGTTTACTTAAATCATAAATAACACGTTGGGTGTTCAGATATGGTTATATTAATAGAGGGCTAAAAATTGAATAAAAAAGATGTGAAGCATAACATACATTTTCTTTGATGTTTAACATACTTTCCTCAATATGTTTGCCATATCAGTGTTTGAGAGTTGTTAGCTTACAAGAAGTGTATCCTAGGAACCTGTAAAACTTAGATCTATTTCTATATTTGTCCCGGTAGCAGTTTTGTAGAAAATAACTTTATGTCTTTTGGAACTAAAGTGTATGAACAAGATTTATGTAAAAGATGGAGATCAGATATGTCCACTGGGATGCCTCAATTTAATGCTCCAGCATATTGTTCTTTAGCCATTTCCTATCGTTTTGTATACTTACAATATCAAATTAAGTACAGAAACATAGAGAAAGAAGAATTGAGATGAGCAGTTAGTGAAGGTTTGCTGTTTATGTCAGACAAGTCCAGTGATTACTGCTGTGCAGGTTGTAAGAATGCAACTTAGCATAATAAGAAATCTGTGCATTGCTTCAGACCTCGAAGGCATTCCAGACCAGAGCCTTGCAGAATACCACTAGTATTTAATAAGATGATAAATGGGGCCACAGGGAATGGATTTGCAACCTTGGCAATGTCACTGAAGAACCTTCTTGCTGCTCTAAGCCAGCAAAGGAGAATGCATTTGGCAAAGGGAATTCTTGGCCTAGACTCGGAACTTCCTTAGAGCAGAAGGCACTGCCAGACAAAGTCGGCAGCTCTGCCACAGTTGGCGCTTAGGGAAACCAGGCATTGCGCCGCCCCGGGGACCAGGAGCAAGGAGACAAGCTCCCCCAGGAGGTGGCGCGCTCAGTTCACCAGACTCCACTTCTTCAAGGACTGCCGGTTCCTCCCCTAGTTCTCAGTGTCTCTTTTTGATATGGTAAAAACATTTTAAAGACTGTTAAAAATCGCTCAACCACCCCTGTGTTTTTCAGAGATTTAGACTCAGATCCAAACTGATCACAACAACCCTACTTAGCATTTGTAATCAAATCAGTTTGTAAATTTTTACCAAGGATGCACAGGTTTTATTTTTTTCATGTGAACTAAGACATAAATTATGACTATGAAGAAATACCAGAGTTCCAAGATAAAGAAGTAAAATATAGATAGCTGTTCTTTTTTTTCTAACACAGTGGCTCACTATGCAGTTCAGGCTGGCCTTGAATTCACTATGTAGCCCAGGCTGGTCTCGAACTCACAGTGATCCTTCTGCCTCCTCCTGAGTGTTGAGATTACTGGTACGTTGCACCACACTGAGCTTAGACAAATTTTTAATACAAATTTTCAAGAAATTGAAGGCTCTGTTTTCCTTTGGTTCTTAACAAAGCCAAGAAGATTGCAGTAAATTGAATAAACCACACACTGCAATAATTAGGAAAGGCAGGTGACCACCTGTATGGTGCATAAAATTGAAGTGGTAATGTACAATGTAAAGAAATTGCCTCTACCTTATTCATCAAGGATGGCAAATGTCAAAAACAACGTGGCGATGGAAGTACAAATCTAAGGGAACTAGGAAAAGAGTAGTAGAAACTACTCTAATAAAAATAATGTGATTTATGAAATGCTAAGAAAATAAATGCCAGGCCAGAGAGATAGCTCAGCAGTCTAAAGCACCTGCTTAGGCAAGCTTAGGCAACCGCAAGGACTGTGGTTTGATCCCAGGAACCACATGCCATGCCATCCCCAGCCCCCAGGGCAGGCTGAGCCAGCCACAAAAAAAAAAAAAAAAAAAAAAGAAATGCAAGCTTATTTACATCCAAAATAATATGATTTTATTCTTATCTCTGTGCAAAATCAGTACCTTTAATGTATAAAATAAGTAAGAAACGTTTAAGCTGGAGTGATAGCCCAGTGGCTTAAACACCCACCTGGCAAACACAAGGTCCTGATTTCAAACTAATATTAGAAATATAGCAAAATCCTCCTTCCAAATGTCGACAAATACTAACACAAGTATTTCATTGTACTTTAAAAATAATTTGAATCCAGTGAACTTCCCTTCTGTGAATCATAGTCTCAGGATTTGACAACAAAAATATAGTGCCTGAGAACTATTTTTAGCATTAGTTGTTATGTATTTTGTAATTTGCATTAAAATAGTGTATTTATGAGCCGGGCGTGGTGGCGCATGCCTGTAATCCCAGCACTAGGGAGGCTGAGGCAGGAGGATTGTTGTGAGTTCGAGACCAGCCTGAGCTACAAAGTGAGCTTAAAGCCAGCCTGAACTGCATAGCGAGACCCTGTCTCAAAAAGACAAAAAAAAAAAAAAAAAAAAAAAAATAGTGTATTTATGAAATGCGTGGTCATTCTAGTAATTTACTTTCTGGGAAACAATTATACAAATCTCGTTCATGTGATAAAACATGATCTAGAAATTCAGTACTGACCTCCAACATAAAGGCAATTGATTCCAGTGAGTAAAATACGAAGCTGGTCATTGTGGTAAATTTGCTTGTGATATCAAAAGGAATTTTAAAGCATGAAATGACTGCTTCAGAAAGGTTACAGTGAACTCTAATTTTTACTGTGCTTTTAAAGCAAAGGTAGCAACCATCCTTCACGTTACTAATTTCGCTCATGTGTCTTCCATGTTTAGCCTTTCTAGTGCGCTTCTGTTGCTGTTATTTTGGCAAAGGTGAGAGTGGAAACTATTTCTGTGCTTGTTATTTCAGATTCGTGCACTTTTTCCTAAGTGGACTAATTTGCACATGTATTAAAAATTATACTTTCATAATAAAGAGAAACATGTAATATAGAATTGCACAGGCACTGGTGTCTTCTCTTGGCCTTGTCTTGGACAATGTCCAAATGCATCTGTGCTAAAATCCTGGATGAGAAGGAAATTACAGTGATGCTTTCTGAAATCTCGCCACACAGTTATACTTCTGGAAGCACAATGTCTTAGCAGCCTCTAAATGCACTTTTGATGTGGCTCTTAGGAATACATCATAAATACAATTCTTTTTGCAATACCGCTCAAAGACTCTACTGGTTTATTTTGCTGATGGGTAACAATAAATATGAGAAGTTAATATTGTTTACTCTATACGTTAAGATGAGCAATCTTGTTTTATAAGGTGCCGATATATTGGTACTAAGAAAAAAAGAAAGCATATTATAAACTCATAAATTACATTATTATATTTTTCAACAAAAGGGGAAATATATGAAAACTGAGTTGAAAACAAAGTAAACAGAACAGCATTTTTATAATGCATTCATCAGTTTCCTCAGACTATTAATTGATGAAAGGATAGAGGAAAAGTTTAAAGGGAAACATGTACAACATTTTTCTAAATTTCTGTAGACTTACTTATTCCACATTATAATGTGATTATCATTTATTGTTTTTGTCATTTAGATTCAATAAGAAGAAACTGCAAACTAGTAAAATCGATACATGTTTAGTGGCTTGGGTCTAGCAGTCCCCCAAAGTTTCATGTGGTCATAGGTGGAGCTTTTCAGAGATCATGGGATCTAGAGCGTGTGACACTCTGTCTCATGGCACAATGCTAAGTTAGTGGTGCTGGGATTAAGGGCGTAAGTGCCACCCACCCTAAAGTTAGGTACCCTGGATATAAAATATGAGGCAGAAGGAGATGTGTGTATTGTCTTGCTTGCTTGTGGCCTTCTACCTTCCATGAAGTGTTTCTCCTCTGTGATGCCTGTCTGCCAAGCCACCTTGACTTGGACCCAGCCAATTATGGACTCAAACCTCTACAAACTGTGAGCTAATCAAACCTGTTTTGCTTTTACTTAGAGTGTCAGGTATTTTGATTCAGCCACAAGGAAACTATTTAAAATAAATGTTTATTTTATAGATGAAAATGTATTTTTCCAATCAAACACTTTGTAAACTGGTATGCAGTTATTGCTATATTTTCCATATGGTAAAATTTCAAAATACAATTAATGATGTGGGAATGGGATGAGATTGAATGAATAATAACACAAAGTTGTGAAATATAAATTGAAAATTTATGATTTCAGGAAATAAGGTCTATTTCTTTAAAATGCAAAAGCATAGAACACAATATAGAAGGTGAAACTGCTGATATTATGCAAATGATAATTAGATTAAAATATTGTGTTTATTTTTTATTTTTTTAAATTTAGTACAGGGTGCACAGGGTGTCACGATACAAATTGGACTCATAGTGATTCTCCTGTTTTTAGCCTTCCAAGTGATGAGATTATAGGCATGTGTGACCACACCCAGTCTCAATCACTGTCTCAGTGTGCCCGGGGTGGGGTTGGCAAGGCACACTGGTAATCAAACCCCAGTCTCTGAGTCTGCCTAAATAGGTACTTTAATCCACTGAGTTATCTGGCCATCTTTCTTTTTCTTTTTTTGGTTTTCATTATTTACTTTATTGAAAGCTAATAATAATTATGTAGTGAATTAAAAATTGTAGACAAATATTGAAATGTGAAATATGTAAGATACAGACAGTGAATTTTAGAAAAATAATTCTGAAATGAATTTAAAACATGCAATTAATAATAGATTGCATACTGTAAAACAATTATTTACAAGCTTAAATGAATATAACAATAAAAATTGTCTAAAATAAGCATGAAGAAAGAAGAGTTTACAGATCACTCATATCACAGTTCTCTCTGTGCAAAATCTAATTATATTCATATAATTAGAAATCTCAAAGTAGAAGGAGGTAGGCAATAAATATTTAAAGATTTAAAACTTCTGAATTTAGTTAAAATTATAGCACCACTTCTCCAAGAAAAATAAACCTTTTGCACAAGAAATATGAATAAAATCATACCAACATATACAAAACTGATATTGTCTAAAACTAATTATAAAGAAAAAAATCATTGAAGCTTATATGTAGAAAAAATATTAACTATGGAAGAACAAAATTAAATTAGCAAAAAATTACCCCATTAGCATGTGGGTAAAAAACTAGACTTATTTATTCAAAGGACTGAAAAAAAAGAGCTGTCCTCATTGAATTTTATACTTGGCGAGCATACCTTTGAAAACTAAAAGTAAAATATTTTCCCACTGTAGAAACCCAAAAGTTAAATTATTTTAAATAAGTTAAATTATTTTAATTAAGTTAAATGTAGAAATAACCAAGATCATAATCCAGAAGGCTAGGGAAATTGCTGTATGGTCCTGCATAAAGAATAAACAGCTCTCAAAATGGTAGTTATGCAGGACTATGTAAAATACAATTATATAGATGAACCCAGTTAAAAGGTCATTGAAGATTTCCACAAAACAGTATCAATCTTATGTCAGGTTATATACATGTTTTTTCATGTGTGTGCGTGTGTGTGTAAAAGACAAGGAAAGCTATTATAAAGTCAATGGAAAATGTAAATACACTTTGTAAAGTTTCTAATACTAGGAGAAAATACCATACCAATGTCTTATTAAGTAGATAGTAAGTCAAAGAAACAGTATAAATTATAAAACAATTAAAACTAAAAATTAATTCAAAATTAATTCAAAATTAAATTAAATTATTTCAAAATAATATTCAAAAATTAAAAATGAATTGTGAGTCTAAGAGGCCAGAATGTAGTATGTCACATGTATGAATCTGTGATCAATTCAGAGTACTCACACTACTTTAAATATTGCAAGAAAACAAATTCCAACCCAGACTGATATACCCTGCAAAACTCTTCCAAGCATAATGGAGAAGTGAAATACTTCTGTGACAAAGAACAACTAAAGAATTTGATGACGACAAAGCCAATATTACAAAGACTACTAGTACTCTAGAGGATGATCAAAATGACTCCAACTCCATGAATGAGAACAGAAAGAACCCACTAAATAGGGCAAACAATTAAACATAGAACAAAAAGAGGTATACAACAGCAATCTTTCAATTATTCCTTTGTATACAGCAGCAAAATATTTCCATCAGCATACTTTTCACGTGGAGTTCCCCTGAACCCTATAGTTCATGATTCTGTCGGGGTCTACTGGGTGGATACCAAGGAAATAGCAGCAGGTCAGTCCCACAAGTGACACCTGGCCACCAGTAAAGGTCATGGACAGTGACACTACACACTACAACTTTGTGTGATTTCCTACCCCCAAACTGTTAGAAGTGCCTATCATACACTTGTCGTTCCAGTATTTTGGTTATGTTTTATTATTAGTAATTCTTTACTATCATGAAAACATTTTCTTAGTTGATATTTTTGTATATATTAACCTAATCAGATAAATTCTTTTTGATTACCATATAATAAAAAAAATCTATGCTCAACATGTTAAGAAAATATACACAAAAAATCTACCAAGTGAAGTTTATGGTAATAATCCATTCCTTTATATAATGTACAATTTCCAAATTATGTATGGAAAATTTATGGAAGTGGGATTAATAGATTTATCAACTTCAGCCTATGTTGGGTAAAATTATAAGGATGCCCCAGTGGTTCCCAAGGTTTGTTCTCTGTATTCTATGCCAACTCCAGAAACATCCATGAGTAGTAACACTTCCAAGATTTAGGCAGAGATCAGTTGAATATAAATGAAAAAGATTATTATGAATGATGCTAACCTAAACAAGAGAACACTGGGTACAAAGCAAGGGGGCATGGGCCTGCTGCCCTGAACAAAAACAAAGCTCTACTGCTCTATGAATTGCTCCTGTAACAGATAGGACTGTGGTCTTCCCTAAGAATTTAGTGTCACTTAACTGATAGCAGATTCAACACAAATCACAGTCCTCCAGCACAGAGAATTGCATACTGAATACCTATAGGAGAGTTGCTTGAGATGCATTCACAGGCTGATAAACATTTTGACTTTAGCTTTCTTATACCCGCTTAGAAAATCTGATACAAATAAGTTTAGATTCTCCACCCTGGAGAAGGAAGAGGCAAAGTCTTTTACTTCAAGGAGCTGAACATGCAGTAATCTCTAACATAGCAATAGAGAATGAGTAGGAGCTACTCTGTGAAACTTGAAAAGCTCAGATGACTGCTTATCAAAGGATTTGCACAGAAAGTTGTAGATTTAAAAGAGCAAAAGTTCTCAATTTGCGTTAGTGAACAAAGACCTCAGATTTAGAAGAAAAACAATAAATAAGTAAATAAATAAATAAATAATAAGGCTGGCCAAATAGCTTAGTGGATTATAAAGCACGTGAGAACAGGTGCAGGGGCCAGGAGTTCCCATCTCCAGGCCTGCTGTGCCAGCCCCGCCACCAGGGTGCGCTGAGATGGCAACTGAGACTGGGCCTGGGGGCACACGCCTGAAATCCCAGCTCTTGGGAGGCTGTAAACAGGAGGATCACTATGACTCCAATCTAGTAGTGAGACCCTGGACACCCTGTAAACCCTTCCATAAAATAAAATGAAATAAAACAAAATGAAATGAAATGAAATAAAATACATCCAAGTCAACATTTTATGGAAAAGATAAACTTCTTAGTGCCAGTTTATTACCTTAAGGAGAGCAGAAAGAGTGAGATGTGGAATAATGCCAGGCCAACTCTTCACAGCTTCCTCGTAGGAATTAAACTCAAGCAGAAAGTGAATAGGTTGCCAGAACCAGAACACCAGCTGTTTTGCTTTAAAAATGGCTGGAAAATATTCTTTCAGTTGGAAAAAAAATGAAATGAAAGATATTAGTGGACAATATTAGTATAAAAATGTAGGATTTGATGAAGAAATGGAAGCATTCAAAGAGAAGACGATCAGGAAGGACAAAACAATGAGAAAGATAAACTGTGGTTTGTTTTCTAAAATCTTAAGTTTTATGGGTAGCTTCACATTGAAATATCTAACTCACAAGTTTTTAACTTTATCCTGGAAATTCATGAATGTTATCAAAATATACTTTTTGTGTCCCTCAAAAATTTTACACATTTGCATAGTACTTATCTTTATTGTCTTTGGAGCATTATACATATAAAAATTTATACACATGCATATACATTTAATTTTCAAATTCATACTGACAAGCTGGAGATGAATTTTATTAATCTATACAACAGAGTGGAGAGCTCATAGAATCTAATGAAGACAAACAGTTTTGATAATTATAGTCTCAGTTGCAATCATAAATTAACAAACATTTCACTTCACGTTCTGTTATTAACTGCAACAAGAAATCAAGAAACAAAATCAGTTCTAGTGTAAAAGATAATTAATTATTTCTTCATATATTGAAATGAAAGAAAGTACAGTAGGCTATAATTTTTCTTCTGAATAATATTAATTACTTGTTAAAATAACAAAAGCTAACACAGTTGCCAATGTATTCTTTCATACTGACATTGCAAATTAGGATTTCTTTCAGTGGACATCAGAAAATAACTATTTGTCAAAGCAGAACATTTGCTCATCAGTCATTGCATTTGTTGCTTATAAGAATTTCTTGAGAATATTTTTAACTAAAGGGCTTATGAAAATTATTACCACTAGGGTTGGTCAAATAGCTCGGATTAAAGTGTCTGCTTAGGCAGACCCAGGAGCCTGGGGTTCCATCCCTGGACCTATCATACCGGCTCTACCCCAGGAGCACGCTGAGATGGCAATTGAGACTGGGTGTGGTGGAGCACACCTGTAACCCCAACTCTTGGGAGGCTGTAAACAGGCGGATCACTATGAGTCTGGTCTAGTACTGAGACCCTGTAGACCCTGTCTTAAATATAAAAAAAGAAAATTATTACAACTGAGTAGTTTATATCGCTGATGATACTTTGCTTAATTAGTTTAATGTTGTGGAAAGTAAGGTGGAAGGTTGAGAATTATGTAATTGAAGAAAATCTTACAAAATAGATAAAGACAAACTAACTTATCTTTCTCATGTTTTCCTACTTAATTCTGTTACCTGCTTTTGTAAGGCAGTATTTGCCATATCGATGACTTAATTTCCAATAATTAGGAGTGTTGCTGCTAGAATGAAAAAAATGTATCTATAGCTCTTAAAACAAAATACATGGCTGGGGATCTAGATCAGCTGTCTAAGTGCCTGCCTGGTAAGTGCAAGGACCCAAGTTCAAGCCCTGATACTGCATGCTTTGCAGGACCCAGAACACCAGGCATGACATGCCAGCCCCAAAACCTGCCGAGGTGGCACGTGACTGTAATCTCAGCACTTGGGAGGCTGAGACAGGAAGGTAACTACTAGTCCAAGCTGTGGATTTGCTTTTCTTTACTATGAATGAAGCCTGGGGCCTTGACACTGACTCCATACCTGGCTCTCTTCTATTTATTTAGACATAGGATCTCCCTACATTGCCCAGGCTGGAGTCCAACTTGAGAAAGTGCTGTCTAAACACTGCGGGGTGCTGGCCTTCCAAATGTGGATTCCTGCACCTCAGTGCAATGTGGAGTTTTAAGCCCCTCACAATACTTTATGGGGGCAGGACACAGTGCAGTAGGCACAGTCAGTGCATAGACAGCCCTGCAGTAGATCTGGAGCTGCTCTGACCAGTGGAGAGGATGGAAACAGCACTCTCACTGTTCCCTCTTGGACAGTGTGGGTTGAAACCTGAATTGAATGGGATCATGGAGCATCTGGGCTTTCAGGGAGTTTCCAGGGAACCCTGTTTCCTGTGATCCTTCCATGTTCTCTAGCAGGGAGGCCAGGCTTTTAAAATTACAGCTCAGGATACTTAAAGATGCAAATCAATTTCCAGGTGTCTCAAAAACTAAGTCCCAAATTGTAGCATTGTCCCTACTGCCATCTTTTAGTGGCCATCCCTGTCAGGCTCCAGTCCACTTTCAAAGAGAGACGCCACAAGCTCCACTTCTGCATGAGAAGAGAGACAGGAGGCAGCTGAGAATGTCCAGTCATCATTAATCAATATAACCTGCATTTGCTTTTGAAAGATAAGGGGCCAGCTAAATAGCTCAGTGGATCAAAGTGCACTGCAAGCAAAAGCAGGCCTGGGAGTTCGATCCTTCTCCTGGGGCACACAGAGATGGTGATTGAGACTGGTCATGGTGGCAGGGGCCTGTAATCCCAGCATTTGGGAGGCTGTAAACAGGAGAATCACTGAGTCTGATCTAGCAGTGAGACCCTGAACGCCCTGTAGAGCTTTCCATAAAATGTAGAAAAAAAAAGGTTTTTTTGAAAGATATAAAAGCTTTCTAATTTTGAGGCTCGTTTAAAATTATTTAAATGTGCAGAATTTCCTTGGAATCAAGCCTACCTAAGTGTGAATAGTCAAATGAAAGTATATGAAATTGAACAATATTTTTATGGTGGAAAGTCATCAAAGGTACATGTAATTGAATGTATTTGGTATTATCTTTCCTTAAATAGCCTTGATTCTATCATCTTTCTTTCTTTCTTTCTTTCTTTCTTCTTTCTTTCTTTCTTTCTTTCTTTCTTTCTTTCTCTTAGTCAACTCAGTTTGCTTTAACAAATACTGAGTGTCTTAAAAAATAGGAATTTATATCTTAGGGTTTTGAGATCTAAAAGTCCAAAATCAGCTCTTCAGTCAGGACGATGTGTTCAGAGGTTTCTCACTGGGTTGCAGGTTCCCATCTTTCATCTGTGTCCTCAGGAACCTTTGTTCAATACAGGACAGAAAAAGAACAAGCTCTCGGTACCTCTCCTCCAACTAGAAGGTCTCATTGATAGTGCTATTAGAGTGCCAGATCCTCATGATAAAACACAGCTGTCCCTAGAGTTCCATCTCCACAGAAGATTGTTTTCAAAATATAAATTTATAGGGATACACTTTAGTCTGCTGAAATAAATAAAAAATCCTGATGACTCAAATCAGATGTCATTTCATTTTATCATGAAGTATTAGTAATGAACTTAATGTCCTTGCATTCATTTATAGTTATGCGATATTTAAGTATTCAGCTATTTCTTTCCCATTTAATCTAATCTTTCCATTTTAAATATTATTCTTCATCAAGGAATAAGCCACCTGCAAAATGCAAAGAATTGTGGGTTGTAAAAGTTTATTAAATCATGAATGTCCCCATAAGTGAAATCAAAATATAAATATAAATAAAAACCAGAAACCCTGCCAGGGATTCCCTGCCTGCTTGTGTTTTGCAAAACAAGATGCAAAGTCAGCTCCTTTTTGAAGTTCAGCCAGCAAGATTATCCTACCCTAAAGTATTGGATTAGCTGGCTCCCAAAGTCCCTGAGCCAAATCCTCATGTCTCTTTCTATATATAAGTGTATAAATGATCCAATTGTATCTATTTGATTGAATTGTTCTATGTGAGAATTATGCCTAATAACATGTGGTTCCTCTTGGCTTATTAAGTACAATCATCCAAAGTAAATAAAATATTTTATATAACTACTCATGTTTTTCTTTCAGTTTCACTGACATTGAATACATTGAGGAACCAATAGAGCCTCTTTGAATCAATGCACATATTTTTTGGTTTGGCAAGTAGTTAAGAACAATAAAATTAGATTTCAATTTAAGTATTTTGTATGTCTATAGCACTTAAAGTAAATCATTATAAATTTTTTACTGATGGCTTTTAGAGGTTCTGTTCCTTGGCAAAGTTAGAAGGTGATGGAATCTCTAAGGCATGCATGTCACAGGAAGTATTCTGTTCTAGAGGAATCTGTCCTGAAGTACATAACAGGATCCACACTCGTTCTGTTACTCATTTGCAGGACCTGAGTGGATTTTCTATGCTTCTTCAGGCTCTCATCTGTAGACTCCAAGGTTGTGAGAAAACAAAGAAATAAACAAATAAACTAGCAAATCAACTTTATTTTCAATAAAGTTCAGTGTGTCGCGTCCTTCTTGATCCTGAAGTGGAGTAGGTGCTGGTCTTGCTGCTAGCGTTTAGTCCACAAATGTGGCCAGACATGGGACTGGAAGATGACCAGAAGATGCTGACTGGATCCAGAGATCTTAAAGAGGAAGAGGAGGAGGAGAAAGAATTGGTGGACCCCCTAACAACAGTGAGAGAACAATTGTGAGCAGCTGGAGAAATGTGTCAAGGCACGGGAGCGGCTAGAGCTCTGTGATGAGCGTGTGTCTTCCCGGTCACAGACAGAAGAGGATTGCAGGGAGGAGCTGTTTGACTTTTTGCATGCGAGGGACCACTGTATGGCCCACAAACTCTTCAGTAGCTTGAAATAAGTGTAGACTCATTCATTCGGCCCTCATCACCTGGATATCAAGCTCTTTGTGCTTTTGAACATGCCACTTATTTCTAACTTTTTTTCTGCTGTGGACCATTTTCTATGGCAAGGAAATGGTCATGGATGAATAAAGAAGTTCACATGACCATCACCGCCAGCAAAGTGGCAGAAACTTGGCCCTTTATTTGATTTCAGATAAAATCATCGGCCGACCAAGATTTCTGATGAGTGCTGCTGTGTGTGCTCATGCATGACCAAAGAGAATGATGAAGAACCCAGACCCAAAAGAAGCATTCTCTCTGTTCAAACTATATAGTTTCTTTCTGAAGGACTATGGAGTTTTGTTGATTGAAAAAATAAAGGATGATCACTATAAAAAATTTTCAGGTGATATGATGTAGCTTTCCTGGCTGGCTCCAGTAATGTAAAACTCATATGAAATTTAGCCTGTATCATTGAGGATGAAGAGGAAAACCTTTTTCTCACTATAATGAGTCTTACTTATAATAAATAATTTTTTACTACAGACTTTCCACAAAGACTTCTACTTGATTTTTCTAGTGCATTAATACTCAGTTAATATATGGCTGCACCATTATAAAATACAGGCTACTTGCTTCCAATTGTGTTGTGATATATGATGTTATAGCTTCAGTAACATGTTCCAAGAAAATTGAATGCAGTACGTCAGAAAAGTCCCCTTAATGGCTGAGAGATGGCTCAGCAGTCTAAGCCCCTAACTTTCAAACACTAACACCTGAGTTTGATCCCCAGTGCTGTAGGCCATGGAGGCTCCAGATTCCCAAATTGCTGTGCTGGCTACTGAAACCAGGCATGGTGGTGCATGCCTGTAATTCCGTTGTTGGGGAGGCTAAAAACAGGAGGGTCACTACAAGTCTAAGCTATGTAGTGAGACTCTGTACTGAATAAATAAATAATTTAAGACAATTTTCTAAAAATGTTCTTAAAGAAGGATATGGATAAAACTGAGAGAGAGAGAGAGAGAGAGAGAGAGAGAGAGAGAGAGAAATTCATCTTTAAGAAACAGTAAAATGGTGTGATTAGATAAAAAAGATCTATGATAAACTCAATGATACAACTTAATCTAACCACACACTATAGCATATAGAGGAGGGGGCTACATATTTTTTTAAAAATCCCTGACAAAGTTGTAATTCTTTCAAACAGATTTGATACATAACAGATTTTGTTACTTTCTTTGAAGGAGCTAGATTGAAGAAATTCTACTTTTACTGTAATTCCCATATATAAATTAAAAGTCACTGCAATGGCCTTTGATATCATCAGTAAAGACACTATGGGACAGATGATCTTCCTAGGGTTCTCCATTCTCTGCTCATAACCATTTGAGCCAGCATGAAATTGTGGACCTCAATCACCACTGTGAAAACATGGCCATAGGAACTTGTTGTAGTTTGGGATTTTGCAAGGGGAACAGCACACATAATTTGTAGGATTGTCTTTTTAACAGTCACCCAAAGAGTCATATTCTAAAAGAATTCAGGAAATTTGTCCCAATACTAAAGACCAAAGAATCCAGGTGAGGGCCTGGAAACTTACATAATGTCCTGCATGAGTCCATCCGAACACCTGAATCCCATGATGACCCACCCCACAATTCCAACTGGAGGCCAAGCACCCATCGCCATGTCTCATGTGGGCCTGTTGTGGGGGTCTGTGCTGGAAAGGCCCAAAGTTCAGTGGTGTAAGCTAGAAATCTTTGCCAGCAGTTGAAGGATCTGTGTCAGCAGGCTGAGGGATCTGCACTAGAGCCAGGAAGCAAGGCTCAAATTGAGAGGCAGAATTCCCCCCAAAAGTACCATAGCCATCCTCAGTGACAGTGAGATCCTAAGCTAAAATGGTAAGAACAGCCATGTTCCCATCAGGAAAGCCAACATGACCAGCTTCTCCAGGAACCTGAGCAGGACACCATCTTCCCATTTAGAGCCAGGAAGTGATGACCTAGTAAAGACCAGAGCTCCCCCAAAGTGAACCATGGCTATGCTAGGTGACAGTAAGGTCTTATCTTTGAGCATAAGAAAAACAGAGTTTATCAGGAAAGCCAGCATGACAAGTTCCTTCAGAAAAATCAGCCACCCCCTACAGCCTCCAACAGCTTTGGCTTTTCTCCAGTTTTGCATCTTATTCTCAGGCAACAATCTTCAGGTGGGGCCTCCCATACCCAGTATCATGCTAGTTGAATTCAGCTGGGTGATACAAGTCAACCAGCAGTTGCATTTGTGAATCCATCAGAGGACATGAATCAAAACATCATTAAATCAAGTTTTTCATTGCCCATTAAGGTTTCCATATAACTTTCAATGACCACTGAATTCAGAAATCCACAAGAACTCTGATTCGTTCATTTCACTATGAATGGTATGCATTAAAATGTGTCAACATACCTCAGAAAGAAAAGAAAGAAAAGAAAAAGGGAAAAGAAACCCACAAGACTTTTACTTGAAGTAATCCAGTTTTTGCTGTATTATCTAAGCTGATCTAATGTAATATATAAGTGTCAGTCCCTCCCTTATATAAGCTGTCAAGCAGTCGTAAAGAAAATAAATGGACCTGTGAGATAGCTCAGTGAACTAGAGTGCTTGCTTAGGCAAGCTCAGGCAAGTGCAGAGACCGCAGTTCAATACCCAGCACCACATGCCTTGCCAGCTGCATCCCCAGGGCGGACTGACCCAGCCAGAGTCTGGGGGTAGTGGCACAGGCCTGTAATCCCACCCCGGGGAGGCTGAAAGCAGGAAGGTTAGTATGAATTCGAGCTGTGTAGTGAGACCCTGTAACAACCAAATACATAAAAAAAGAAATGAATAAAATAAATTGGTTTTAGAGTTGAGTTTCAGATGAAATTTTTCTGTAACAGCTGATCAGACCTTAGGTTTACTTCTTATTGAAACTATAGTTCTGAGAAATAAAAACTGAACATTATCACATAGAACATTTTTATTTTCTCAATAATATACATTTGATGATATAATTAAATAGATACAAACTATAATGACCTGCAGAAGTTGTTATAAAATTTCACATATCCAGTCTCTCAATAATATCTTTCTGCTTATGGTTAAGTAGAACATTGTTATTATGCTTGTCTGTGTTGATTTTATTTTTCTCTAGGTTCTTTTGCTCAGTGGTCATGTTCCATCCTAGTCTTATGTCTTATAAGTTTGTAACTATTTACCTTCTAATAGAAACCATACACAAACAATAAGGCTCACCTGATTTTTCACCAATTGAAAGTTGCCCATAGCTTATCAGTATAGCAACAGTTTTAAAGGCACAAGTTTCCTCCAGTACGATCTGAAACAGATTTCTTAACTAACTTGTGATTGTTCCTCATTTTTCATGTATTTGGTACAGCATCTCACTATGCAGCTCAGACTCGTACTGATCCTCCTGCTTTCAGCCCTCTCAGTGCTGGGATTACAGGCATGTGCCACCATGCCCAGATGCGGTCACTGGCTCAGCATACCCAGTGATATGGCAGGTGTGGCTCGGGGTGTTGGCAACTGAACCCCAGTCCCTATGCTTGACTAAGGAAGGCTTAGTCTGCTGACCAATCTCAGCCTACCTAATTTGTGATTTTTTTTTCCATTGTATTTCGCTAGAACATGTTTCTAAGAACTTGTTTAAGAGTGAATTTCTGATGATGTGTGGTATAATTTGTTTATCCATGCATCTAAACCTATATGACAGAACTGGCACTGAGACAGCAGTTTGGGAAAAAATGGACCGATATCCCCAATTGTGGCGCAGACTGACTTTTTTCAAACTTCTCAGTCATCTTCAATCTTGAAGAAAACCAGATGCTAAGATTTTAGGAAGAACAAAGATGAAGGCAAGAGTTTGGTCCAAAGTAAGGGTAGAAGATAAAAATTGAATGTGAAGTGTGTGTGTGTGTGTGTGTGTGTGTGTGTGAGAGAGAGAGAGAGATACCAAAGTTAGGAGAGTTATGTAAGGAAAATGGCATTGTGTTACAAAATATTCTCAGCTAAAACAAAATCTACGGGGGAAGGAGGAGAACAAACCACGTTATTCAATAGAAATAATTTAAACCCTAAAACTACCATGGTATTTGTGAATGCTTCACATATAAAAATATAAAATATAAAGATCAACAGATAGCAGTGCCAGATCATTAGCACTTTGAGAGTACTCACTTATCAATTCTTCAGCTGCTCATAAATACCAACAATATTCTAAGTGCTTTTCTGCTACCGTTTAATTTAATCTACAAACATAGTAGCCAGGTGTTATTGTGATGTAATTTTCCACTGAAGACAGTGGTATAGTGATCTCATCAAGCATGATATGGCAAAGCAATTATAGCTTTATGATTTGGGCATAGCTTGTGCACCTAAGAAACTCTACCGCCCATCCTTCCTCTCAACGTTCATCATACAATGGATCTACTTCCTCTGTAAGATATCACTTACAGGCTTCCCAGCTGGACTGGGACGGCTGGCAGAGTCTCTCTCGTCGGCCCTGAGAGGGCGCGCGGCCTGGCCCCAGCTGAACAGCGTTAGGGAGTTTCTTCGAGTTCTTGTAGGCATCCCGAGTCGCTTTCCATCCCCTCTGGAAGCTGAGCCTTCTGGACCTTTGCTGCGGAGTCTGCGGCCGCTTGCTAGCTGAGATTCGAGTGTCCGCGAATAACCGGAAGTGCCGCTCGCAGGCCGAGGGGCGGCTCCAGGGCTGCCGGGAGAGGGAAGAATTAAGTGTTATGAATAGTTCAGAACAAGAGACCTTTTGGGGCAAAAAGAAAAGTCTGTCAAGTCTTCTGTGTTATGGTTTGGAAATACAAAGTAAGGAATTAACATATATGATGCTGGAAACTTGTGAAGAACAACTATGTGTGACTGAAAGGCTTGAAACAGATGTATCTTCCACATTCTCATCAAGAAAATGACTACAAAGGCAATGATGGGTCAGATAGACCACTGGAAAATTTCCTAGGAGAGAGCCATAGAAAATGTACCCTTCAGAAGAGAGATGTAATCAGAGAACTCAAAGAAAGAAAATATATCATGTATGCTGTCAGAAGCATAAAAAGATTTTTATTCATATGCATGAAATTACTCAAATAAATAATCAAATATACCAGTGCCTTGAACGTGGACAAAGCTTCTGTGAAAACTTAGCTCTTATTATGTGTGAGAGAACCCATACAGGGGAGAAACCCTATAGATGTGATATGTGTGAGAAAACCTTCATCCAAAGCTCAGATCTTATTTCACACCAGAAGATTCACAATTATGAGAAACCATATAAATGTAGCAAATGTGAAAAGAGCTTTTGGCACCACTTAGCCCTTTCAGGACACCAGAGAACACATGCAGGTAAAAAATTCTATACATGTGACATTTGTGGCAAGAATTTTGGTCAGAGCTCTGATCTGCTTGTCCACCAGCGAAGCCATACAGGCGAAAAACCCTATCTATGTAGTGAGTGTGATAAATGCTTCAGTCGAAGTACAAACCTCATAAGGCACCGAAGAACTCACACAGGTGAGAAACCATTTAAGTGTCTAGAGTGTGAAAAAGCTTTTAGTGGGAAATCTGATCTCATCAGCCATCAGAGAACTCACACTGGTGAAAGGCCCTACAAATGTAATAAGTGTGAGAAAAGTTATCGACACCGATCAGCCTTCATTGTACGTAAAAGAGTTCATACTGGGGAGAAGCCCTATAAGTGTGGTGCCTGTGAAAAATGCTTTGGGCAGAAATCGGACCTTATTGTGCACCAGAGAGTCCATACAGGTGAGAAGCCGTATAAATGCTTGGAATGCATGAGAAGTTTTACTCGGAATGCCAACCTAATAAGGCACCAGGCCACTCATACTCACACTTTTAAATGCCTTGAATATGAGAAAAGTTTCAGCTGTAGCTCAGACCTTATTTTACATCAGAGAATTCACATGGAAGAGAAACCACATCAGTGGTCTACATGTGAGAGCGACTTCCTCCTTGGTATGGACTTTGTTGCCCAACAGAAAATGAGAACTGAAACAGAGGACCTGCACTATAAATACAGTGTATGTGATAAAAACTTTCACCAGGGCTCTGCCCTTCTTCAACATCAGATGATACACATTGGTGAAAAACCATGTATCTGTAATGTGGGTGAGAAAGGTCTTGAGCTTAGTCATCCCTGTGCTTTAGAGGCCTCACATAAGTCTTAATCAGACAAGAAGTTTTACTATAAGAAGTGTGTTTACATGTTAAAGAACTCATTAAGACAAATATTAAGTGAATATCAGACTTCTATGAGAGCTCAGACTTCAATGGGGACCAGACAGCCTATGGTTGTAGGAAGTGTGAAAAATGTTAATAACCAGAGAATTGTGCTAACAAAACACCTTATCACTCACTTCAAGGAGAAACTGCAGTTGTCCTGAATTTTGGAAAAACTAGTGTGAGTTTAAATTTGGCCACAGGAGGATTCATGTAGGTAAAAAAATCTTTCCTCTGCAGTCAGTATGAGAGCTTTCAGCCCTCATTGCAAGAGAATTCACCCCAGAGAACAACTTTTTAAATGCCTTCAGTGTCAGTAGTATGTACATGTCATGGGACATCAGAAAAACCCATCCTGGGGAAAAGCCCCAGCAAGTATGGGGGGAAAAAATCTAACAACTCTGACTTTCTTACCTAGCAGAGAAGCCATACTGGTGAAAAATTGTATATATGTCCTGAGTGCGGCAGAAACATTAGTTGGAGAGCCTTACTTGGGTTTGTACCCAAAACAAAAACTAGTTTTGAGGAAAGACCCTATAGGGGTTTTAAATAAAGCCTGTTAACGATCAGTTCTTGGGGTGCCTATGAGTAAAAAACCCATGAATACCTTGAATCTGAAAAAAGGTTTGCTAGAAGCTTGTTTGTATTGGGCCCCAAAGAAACCATTCAGCCAATTTTACTCCAAGTGAAAGATCTAATTGTGGGTGAACCATCTATGTATATATAACATGTATGAGAAAAATTGTTCTCACAGTTAGTTGACCCATATTGTAGTGATAACTTTGAATGAGAGTCAGTATGGGAATTATTTTATAGATCCCAGAAGCTTGTGGGAGAAGCTAGGGCAGGTCAGGTTAGACCAGATGGGTAACTCAGGTGAAGATGCTTTTCTTTTGTCGGAACCACTTAATTGCTTTAATTTTACTTTAATCAGAAGTCCAATAAAGGGACTGAACATGTGGCTTGTGTTACTCTGGGAGGAAAAAATTTTAATTTTTGCCTCAGGATATTTTGTCCTTGTCTAGAATAGGACTAGTGTTGGTAGTAATATGGGAGCCTTTTACCAGCTTTGAAAGGAACCGAGAAGCTAGGGAGCACTTATCCTAGGTCAGAACACTCCCATCAGTTACTTCATAGATAAACTTCATAAAAAGGCAAAATCTCTTTAAATGTGTCCACAGTTTAAAGTATACCTTCAATTTTTAAAAAAATATCTTCTTAATTTTCATTGTTATTTGACATACTAGATTTATGGATTTCTTTTAACTCAAAATACAAACTCCAGGATAATGGTTATACTGTTAGTGTCTGTATTTTTGGATTGGATTTATCATCTCTCATTGATCAATCCTCTTAGCTGGCTCTGGCAAAATGGCCAGGGGAAGACTGAAAGAAAAGTATAAGCCTGAGTAAAAAGACATAGGGGTTTATTACTAATGGAGGAGCAAAATTTTTCATTTTGTGTATCTTGACTCCAAAGCAGGTGTTCTTTCACTGATTATCCTGATGTTTAGCAAGTCAAGCCTCATAATGATCCATTTTTTTTTTATTTATTTCAGTTCTGCCAATGAAAGAGAAAAAATACCTTTTAATCCCAGGGAAAGGATTGCAGTTACCACAAAATAAGGTATATTTTGGCTTGGAATACAGAACTGTAAATGCTAGAAGGGAAAAGTAGTTTGGCAAATTCACCAGAAGTTCAAGGACAAAGCACTTGTCTCCAATTTAACAGGGTAATTATGGTATGTCTTTTTTTTTTTTTTAATCTTTAACATTCTTTAGAAATACTGTTATCCGTGCATGTATAAATATGCACTTCTCAGATTTTGTTTTGTTTTTTCCTCCCTTAGATTTAAAGACATTTAATAAAAAACCTTTGTATATGGTACTCTGGACTGGTGAACAGATATTTTTTGTTGATAATATAACATGAGTTCTCATTTTTTGAGTTTGGTTTACCTGAGACCAAACTCCAGAATATATTCGTGTTTAGGTTCATGGAGTGGGCAAACTATTTCCTTCTATAGGACTATAAGCTTTGATCCCAATGGCTGGTTGGTGAGCATCATAATCTTAGCGCCAGTGGCCGTAGCTCATAATGATGATGACGAATTTGAATCATTTTGCTTCTTTTAGGAACAGATCTTAAAAGTTTATTTGATCTGACATGTTTTATTAGTTTTTATAAGTAGCTGTTATACCATGAAATGTTTCCCAGTTAATATCACACAAGGTATATTTTTTCCTCTGGTGAAAATAATGCCTGTTACTACAATAAGTTTGAGAATTGTAACACTTAAAATAATATTGGATGTATGGTATGGCAGTGATGAAAATTAGTCCTTATGTCTATTTATTAGAGAAATCTTGGAGAAAGGGACAAGATTGGTACTACTAATAGGACAATGACTTCTTTCAGATAATTTTTGGTAATTGCCTCTGGTCTTTAATGATGGGCCATCTCTCAAATAGAGAACTTGGGGATATAAAACAGGTCTGAGGGGTTTTAACCATGGGGGAAATGGTGTTGATATCATATAGTGTCACCTGAGGTTGGAGAGGAGCACTGGGGAGCCTGTAATCAAAACTTAGAAGGTACTTTCTAGGATGGATGGAGGTTCCCTCGAAGCAGTGCCAAACTAAATCTACCTCAGGTAAGTAGTTAGAATAACTTTTCCAAGATTTCAGACCAAATGAGCTATGTTGTATTCAGTCAGTGTATTCATATGCTTTAATGCTTTTGTTTTCCCTTAATTCTTGAATAAACATTGGCTCTGAAAAAAAAAAAAAAGATATCACTTACAGAGGAATCTTACTCTTACTTGCCTTAACCAAGAGGAAGGACAGTACCTCAAAGGCAGTGTGAAGATAAATTCCATCATAAACTCTCCTCGTTCACCTCTAAATGTTCACACTGTATCTCTTTCCTCTGGTCACTCTTTCTTGCTTATGAATGAGAAAGCCACTGTAACCAAGTGACACTTTCAATAACAAGATGTCTAACTCTCCCTTCAGGAAATCTAGAAATAAATGCTTCATATTAAACAAGCATTAGTTGATGATGAGATACTTAGATTCTGAGGCTGTCTCAAATTTTCCCTGTAAGTTGTGATACTTGCACAGTGGACCTCCTGCAAGTGCCCCTCCAGAAGGATGATAAGCTCTGTGGCTGGAGTTAACAGCTGGCAGTACCTGGATCTTCTTGTGACCATACATGGAGGGATCTGTGCCACTGAGCTAGCAACAGTAGCCTAGGAGCTCATGGGTATATGTATGAGTGGTCACTGGCCGAGGGGGCCTTCTGGCTTTGGGGGTGCCATGTCTTTTGTCTCTTTTCTAAGAGAGTCACCAATCCACATCAAAGATCAATGTGACTCTTCATCTCTTTCCGCATGGAATACTACTTTTCATAGTATTATCATTTTAGTTATGTTTATTCTATATCTTTCTTACATGTATTTATGTCAGTGCAGCATTTATTTTTACGTTGCTCCAGTTTTATGACAAAATGAGCTGAACACATAATGTCTCTAGGTTACTGTTTGATCCATTTTCTAGCATATATAACAATGAATAAGATATACTTAAGGCTTTGTCGGATCATACGTCTGAAGAATAATGTATTTCCTGATTGAAGACGCTCTTAGTTTTTACCAGAACTTACAAATCTTGGGCAAATGTAGTTCCTTTTGTATTTTGGATGAAATCCCCCAAAGTAGTATAATTTCAACAGCTT
>PVKA01032860.1:0-24926 GCA_004027165.1 Ctenomys sociabilis
CTGTGTCCCCCAAGCTCACATGTGGAAACTGCCCACAGGTGGCACCATTCAGAGGAGAGGGCTTAAGGAGATCCCCCATGCTGGAGGCTGCACCTGCGCAGACCAGGTGTGTGTAGAAATGCAGGCAGAAGGAGCTGTCCCGCCCTCCACTTGGTGAGGACACAGCCAGAAGTACCCCTTGGAAGCAGCTTCAGAGATCACACCCTCACCAGAAATCGTGTGAACTGGACCTCTAGTATCCAGAAGCATCAGCACTGAGTTTCTCTCCTTCACAAACTGTCCTTGCTGGATTTCTTAGCTATAGCACAAATTCACACACTCACCCTTTGAAAAGTGCTCCTCAATCATGGTACTCCATGACAGGAACAGCTTTTGGAGTCGGGCAAACACCTGGGTGCCATCAGTGCCCACGTTTTCCTCCCCCTCCACTAGAGCACTGATGTCCTCATTGAATGCATTGATTTTCTGTCAAGAGGAGAAACAGCCTATCAGCAGAGGGATGTCAAGTATAGCAGTGAACAAGGCTTGCAGGTCGTGTGCCCCTTGAGTTTTGGGAGCTTTCTACTCATGGCCATTCTGAGACAGAAGAGTAGAGGCCCTGTGACCAGCAGACAACATGACTCTCAAGTGACCTGTAATCGTCACTGAGAGCCTTTACAGAGTCCCTGCCATGAGCAGGACTCCCTCACCTCTGTCTCCAGCAGCAACCTTCTTTGTGCCAAGTAGGCCCATTGTGCCTGGAGGAGCCCTGGGCCAGAGAGGACAGCTAGTGCCAGTGCTAGGACGCCTTGCAAGACAGCAAGGTGGGCATCTCCATCCCCGGCCCACAGGCAATGCTCACCTCTATGAGGAAGAAAGTTTTGTCAGTGTCATTTTCTGGAATGTCCAAGCCAAACTTCTGTAATTCCTCTGCTGTTTTCTCATGGAGGTCCTTGATTTGATTTTCCAACAGTGGCAGAGATTTCTGGGGCAAAGAACTAATATGGGGAATATAAACCTGGACGAGGAATAGAACATAGTCCAGCGACCTGCTTGGCAGAAGCTATGCATTGTCCCTATAGCATCTCGGTGTTCCTCACAATGTCCTTGTGGCACAGGAGCATGGCAGGGGTCACCCTTGCACTGCAGTCCACCATGATCCTCCTTCTACCTCACTGCCATGAGCCACATAAAGACAAAAAGGGGACAGTGATCTCTCTGTCTTCCAGTGGCACCTGGAATTGGGAGTCATCAAGAAGCAAGTCCTCATTCACCTTCAGTGTCTCTCTGCAGGGACAGTAGCCTGATGTCCCTTTTCATCAGAATTGCCAGTTGGGACACCTCAGGATTCTATGACTTTCATGCTGCTTTCTGCAAGGCAAAGCTATGAGGGACTCCTGCTTGTGGGTAGTTGCATGTTCAGTTCCCCAGCACTGGGAAGGTGGACAACACTGACCCAAATGTTAGGTCTGTCTCTTCCCATGAGCCAGGTGCCCAGGTAATAGGCAACACTAGGAGGCTCCACAAGCACTCGGAGGTCACCCAGGGACATGAGAGGACAGGAGCATGGACACCAAGTGGGGCTACAGGGAAGAAATCCTGAGCTCAGATTCAGGAACCAGACCCAATGCAGGGAACCATGGATCCCCTCTGGTGGCTTAAGGCTGGGAGTCCCACAGGACAACAAGCTGCTCCTGCTGAGGTTGCCCCTGTGAGCTCTGTGTTCTCCATTGTGGTCTGGATGCCACCATCCCGCTCTCCACACAGCGATGGTATCAGAGAGGATATCCTTGCCTGTGGCTGCAGAAAGAGAGGACAGAAGACCTGAGCTGCACCTCGGTGCCCCCAGCTGCCCTCATGAGCACCTACTATGTGAACCCTGACTCTGCCCGAGAAAGCCCACATCTCACGCCCTGTAGGGAGTGCAGGATCTCAGGCCTAGGCCAGGCCTGCTCCTGCCCATTGCTCCACTCTGCTAGTGCTTGGCAGGTCTCTGACTGCACATTGTGTGGGTGGGGGTCTGGGACCCTCTAGGAGGACACAGGCTCAGTCTGCACTTACACAGATGTGTGCAATGAGCTCCTCAGACAGTCGCTCTGCCAGGCAGGGGACAGTGGCCTTTCTGTCCTCCAGCAGCACCCTGAATGGGGACAAACAGAGACTTCCACTGGATGGTGGGCTCAGCACACACATAACTGTGCTTGGGGAGGTCAGGCGCAGCACAGTAGTTTCCAACTCAGTTGCTGACACGTGACTGATACCCCTCATACATCCCAGGACAGAACATGCCCAGGTGGCAGGGAGCGAGCTCTGGATGATGTGCCTGACCCCTCCCAGCTCGGCAGGAAAAGTGTCCAAAATTACACAGATGCAGCCACAGGCATGTTTCATCGGCACACACACACACACACACACACACACACACACACACACTTAGTAAGTTGCCGCTGTTGGGGGTTTCACTTGCAAGCCCTCTGAGTTCCCTCCAGATCCCTTTTTCCCACTGCCCTTTAAGAAGGGCCCAGGTGCTGCTTGCTGCTACTATGTGATCAAGGTCTTCGCCAGGACCTTACTGGTCCTCTGTCCTGGGCCCAGCAGAGCCTGAGCCCTGTGTGACAGCCAGCAGCTGAGAGTCTGTTAGCCTGGCCCAGCTTGTGGAGCAGGATGCGCTGGGCTGGGGCCCCAGATCCTGGACAGATCTCCCTATATGGGGCTCGTTCCAACATTTGTGTATTTACTGTTGTAACTCAGAAAATCAAATGAGCCGGGCGTGGTGGCGCATGCCTGTAATCCCAGCACTCGGGAGGCTGAGGCAGGAGGATTGTTGTGAGTTCGAGACCAACCTGAGCTACAAAGCGAGCTTAAGGCCAGCCTGACTGCATAGTGACCCTGTCTCAAAAAGACAAAAAAAAAAAAAAAAAAAAAAAAAAAAAAAAAAAAAAAAAAAAAAAAAAAAAAGAAAATCAAATGACAATGGGACAAGTCCAAAAATTTGAAGCGCTTTATTTTAGCTGGTACCCAGCAGCACCCTCTGAGTCCAAAAGACAGAGAGGAGCCCTGAGTATAGAAATGAGTAACTATTTAAGCCTAAAAACCCACAAAGGCAGGGGAGGGGTGGGGAGACTTCTGTAAAGTGGCAGGGTCATTAGTTTAGGTTGATTCCTATAAAGTTGTAGGGTCATTAGTTCAGTATTGGGTGGGGTGTGGGGTCGCAAGTATACAAAGTTTGCCAAGATCCTCAAAAATAGGGAAGGGAGCCGGGCGTGGTGGCGCGTGCTTGTAATCCCAGCACTAGGGAGGCTGAGGCAGGAGGATTGTTGTGAGTTCGAGACCAGCCTGAGCTACAAAGTGAGCTTAAGGCCAGCCTGAACTGCACAGTGAGACCCTGTCTCAAAAAGACAAAAAAAAAAAAAAAAAAAAAAAAAAAAATAGGGAAGGGGTACAGATGTCCATCAAGATAAGGCTCGGGTCACAGGGGTGAGGGAGTTGGGAGGGGTAGGCGCACACAGAACAGGAACACGGCGAGGTTAGAAGGGCAACAAATTGGAGTCAATTTTGTCAGGGTATAACATTTACAGCCCTGCTGGAGGTGGGGAGGCCTCTCTAGGATCAGGGTTCCAGAGGCCAGGTTCCAGGGGCTTCACACTGGAGAACAGCACTGCATTGTAAAGATAGCCCCAGGATGGGAAGGGTCTGCACAGGGAAATGATCTGCCCTGCTGACCTGCCCTTGTCCCCCCCCCACCCCGCCCCCGTTCCTCTCTCCCTCCTCCCCTTGCCCCACAACACTGGACATCCTGATAGTTCCCTGCTGGGTGCCGGCGTGAAAGCAGGAGGGAACAGAGGCCCAGGGACCAGCACTCAGCCACAGGCCAGGGTGGCCCAGAGGGAGGGGCCCTGGGAACCAGAGAGGCCCTGGAGAAGGATGTTCTGGGAACTTGCAGGTGACAGGAGGGGAGGAATTAGTGCGGAGGTGACGGTCACTTCAAAACCTATCTCTGCGTCCTGAGGAGGAGGAGAGGGGATGGAATGTGCTGCGCACTCCTAGCTCCATGAGCCTCTGGTCAGAAGCGACGTCAGCGGACCTGTAGCGCACCAGCTTCCTACCAGTGCTGCAGTGTACTTGATTGAGCTTGGAGGTGCTCAGGTTGAAGTATTGTGACCCAGTCACATCCAGGCAGCATTCCCAGGGCTTGAGTAGTGACCCAAAGTCACAGGGCAGCCATCGTCCTCCACTGCCACTCTTCTGCCTGAAGGACAGCTCCTGTCACCTGGCACCACAGATGCCTGGCAGGAAGGATCCCGGCCGAGATCAGGGGAAGAGTGCAGCTGTGAGCACAGCCGCCACCTTGCCCTCAGAGGTAGAGCTCTGCCCCTGAGGTGCCAAGTGAGATGGAGATTTCAGTGAGGAGCTATTTCGAATGGGGCCAAGGTACTGCATGCTGGCACTTCTTGAAGTGGGTCAAAGTTCAGTCTACTAAGAGCCACCCAGTCAGGACCGAGGGCAGTGGGCGGCAGGGAGGACTTACCCCTCATCTAATTTTGGTGTTGAGGCTAATGTACCTGACATTTCCTAATGGAGATCCGACTCGGCCCTAATGCTTCCCGGGAACTTTGAGCCCTGTGTACTCTTCTGTGACCAGGAGCCTTGAGGAGCTGGGAGACCCTCGGGAGCATCACCCTAACTTCTCCAGAACCCAGAGAGGACACCCTGTGGCTGATCCACTGCACCAGCGTTGAGGAGCTAGAGATAGCACAGCAGGTAGCTGACATGCAACCAAGGTCCCCGTGCCTGGTGGACAGGAAGTGTGCCGAGGGCAGGCTTTCCATGGGCGAGGGCCTGGTGTTAGGAATGTGTTCTCCAGAGCTTTGGGACCTTGGTTGTGTGCAGCATATGTGTATTTCTCCTTCTAGCTAGGGACAGAATTACACTGCCTCCCCCAGTTCCTATGCTGATGCACTGAACCCAGTGGACCTGCCTTTGGGGCAGGGTCTGTGGGCTGTGGAGCCCTCAGGGAAATCAGGACAGGCAGGTTCCCATCACGACCAAGGGAACCTGAATGGATCCAGTGTTTCCTACTGTGTGTTTCCTTTTCCCTGCCTTGGGAGCAAAGACACCCTGAGATGAGCTTTCTACTATCTGTGCCTATGTTGTCCTTGCCTATCTCAAGCTATAAAATCAGCTTCCTCGACTCAGCCATCAGATGGGTCAGTGGAGGCTGGCAGACGCTTGGCCCCAAGATGGCTGAGTTAGTCCACATATTAGGATGTGGGCAGTCAGCTGACACGTTTGCTTTCTTACACTGTGACCTGGGGTGTGTTTCCTCCTGCTGTTCATATAATAGCTGGGTGGCATTTGAAGCCTCCTTCCCACACAGTCTTGCTCTGTTTGATCCCTTTCCTTGTGGAAGACCCTAGAAAATGCACCTTCCTTTTGCTCTGTTACCCTAGGCATCCATCCCTATAGTCATCCTTTCCTGCTGGGTATGTAGAATTCAGTGGCTGATCTTCCTAAGTCCACCCCAGCCTGCACCCATCACCTGTCAGGGTCCACCTAGGTTCCCTCAGTTCTCTCCCCCAGCAGATTTGACATCTGCCAGGCCAGGTCAGGGACTCACTAAGCACTCAGCCTCACTTGACACCACCACGACAATGGCCCCTGCTTGCACACTGCACCCTGGTCCTGCTCTCCAGGGTCCACTCTGAGGAGGAGTGTGATGACTCCTAATGTTGCTGGGCCCTTTCCCAGGGTCTGGTCCTTTCCTGGTTTGTCTGACCTGGGAGGGTGGAGGACAGAGTACTGGCTGTGCTCTTAGCTCTTCCCTCCTCCTTCCCTCTCTGTGCTTGAACACCCAGAGGCCAGGTCCACCACTCCTGAGGTGGGAGAGTGAGGCCCACTGCTAACTCTGGTCACTTTCTCTGGAGTCTCAAACACTCTGATGTGTAAGCAGGACTGGAGAAAGTCACCCCAGCCTTGGCAGGGTTTGGTGGTGGTCACAGTCTGTGTGTCCTGGGGGTGGCAGCTCTCAGCTCAGAGTCCTGCTCTGGAGGGCCTATGTCTGCTGGGTGACAGCAGGCTGTGCACAGGAGGCTTTCTTAGACGATGCCAGCCACAGCTAAGAGCAAGGAAGCCAGTGTTGTGTTGTGATAGCTCTGACCAATGCATGTAATCTTTTTTATTTTTAATTTTTATTTATTTTTACACATGCAACCCACTTTATTAACATAAACTGAGAAGTTGTTGAACCTTGTAGCCATTAATACCTAGGAACTTGCCAGAGTGTAAATTGAAACGCTCTCCTTGTTGCTTGAGAGAATGGGGGGGGGGGGCAGGAGAACACCGTTACTTATCAAAGGAGGCCTAGAGAAGTCTTTTCAGCATCACAGTCCTCACAGCTCCTCTCTTTCTTCTGACTTTCTTCCAATGTCTTCCATGATTTCCTCTAGATCCAGCTCAGTGGAAGATTCATCTTCAAGGAAGACATTGGCAGGTTCCTCAATCAGTGGCTCTTGGGTCCAGCTCTTTCTTTTCCCTCCAAAGGAAAGGCCCTATGATGAGCTGGTGGGCTAAGGCCCTTCAGCACCATTCTAGCTTTTTTCCTCTGACAGGACGATTGCTGAAGTCTTGCTTTGGGGAACTTGAAATCTTTCTTAGGTCCTCGCTGGTCCAGACCTGGATTCCTGGGCCCTTCTTCCTTTACCATCAAGGGTACTGTGAGCACTGTGGATTCACTGTGCAGACATCAATTGCTTACCTTTTTTTTCCAAGGATCTTGTCTTGTCCATCTGACATGCCTTGCAGCTTGGGGTTTTTGGTCTTCATCTTGGCTGACTTGGGACCAGGCAAATTTGGGTCTTTTTTCTCTTTTTCCTCCATCTCTAACTCATTGTCTTCGTTCCCCACATTGGACTCAGGGCTGTTAGCCCCAGGTAGCATTAAGTCTTGTTTTCTTCATTGCTGTCAGATCCACAGCATTGGTTCCAGAAACCAAATAAGTTAACCTGCTCCTGAATGCCGGTCTGCTGTGCTTTATGAGCCATCATTATGGCTACTTCCCGTTTCTGAATGCAGTCCTTGTTCCTGTACTTTTTCACTCTTGGAAATTTACCAGCATGTTCACTGGAATTGAAGCACAAGAAATTGTTTCTCCAAAAAATATCACGTGGTACTTAGATGGAAGAGAATCAAAATGAGATGCAAAAAGAAAATACTCCTCCAGGATCAGATTCTACCATGCCTGGCCACCAGGGGTAACCATATTGCTTGGCCCAGATGATGTATCCTGGGATATATGAGGCATAGACCACTTCACTCTCATTCCTTGTCCAGGTCTCCTCAGGAATATCACAGCAATTATAACCCAAGTCTGTATTCTGGTGACATAACCAATTATCTGGAAGAACTGAGGGGTCAGTGTTCCTACACAGCCGCCTCCATTTTCTACAATTTGGAAAGGAACACTGAACCCAGACTACATAATGACCAAACACATTTTTCTTTCTTTCTTTTCTTTTTTTTTTTTTTTTGTTTGTTTGTTTGGTCCTTGGTCTGAGAATGATTCCACAACATGTCCTTTAATTGATCTCTCTGTCTGTGCTCATGTCCATCTTTGGGTGTCTCCATTTCTTCATCTTGAGCCTCTTTCTTTCTTTTACTTAAGTACTCTCTGTCAGCTTTCTTCTCAGAGGGCCTGGCCTGGCCCAGATGCACTCATTTCTGGGGTAACTTCATCTCCCAGAGAAACTGGAATTTCTGGTGTGTGGGGTATCATCACGTTCTCTCCACTGGCATTACCAGCAGCAGCAGCAGAAGCAATGATTCCCCGTTCTTTGTCTTACTGGATGCACACTGTTGGCTTTACTCAGGAAGTCTCCAAGCACTCCCTGAGGGACTTGTGTAGCACAGTCCAATCTCCTCAAATTCTGAATCAGTAAGAAATTTTCCTTTATATTCTTCTCTGCTGGCTTGCTGCCTTGAGTGTTTCTTTTCTTCTCATGGCCAAGGCTTGGACCATTCCCCATGGTTACTCTCTCCTTCTTCTCCACACTTGATCTTAGCCAAAAGGCCGAGAAGCGATTTTCTCCTTCTTCTCTACCCTGGACTTTGGTTGGCTTGGCTTGGCCTCAGCCTCTGGGGAGCCAACCCCCAGAGCTCCCATGGGTAAGTCAAGGCTTACAAGGTATCATGCTATGCAATTTTTGTATAGGTGGGGCAAAAGTTTTCTCTTGTCCCTTTCCACATTCTTTCTTCTGTAGTGCTGTCATCGTTCAGCTCAGAAATGACACGTGCTTTGCCTTCTGGGGTGAAGAAGACCTAAAGACGAGGAGCAGTGCGAGCTGTCGCAACGATTCTGCAAACTCTTGTAATCTTTTTGTGATGTCAATTTTCTTCAAAGTAATGAAAAACAATGTATTTTTCAAAATAAACTTTTGCAGAAAGCTGTTATCAGTACTTGTTAGGGTCCATCTTAAGAACCTGCTCACGAAAGCTTCAAAGATCAGTCAGAGCTGTGGAGGACTGCAGATTCATGGAGCTCTGGGTAAAACTCTTGTGAAAGTTTAGCAAACAGCAGTACAGTCAGTCCCTCAGCACATACAGGTTTTAGGGCTAACAGGTGTGACTGACCACATGATCTCAAGAACAGCACACTTTAGAACATTATCTGGCTTTCGATTTTACCGCAAACAGTAACTACTTCAGCATGTAATTTACAAATAAGAAGCTACTTTTATGCATTTATACTATATTTTAATGAAAGCTCTTGTGATGTGGCCCAGACTGGCCAGTAACTCATGATAATTCTCTTGCCTCAGAATACTGTGAGAGGGATTATAAGTGGGTTCCAGCATGTACCACACCACCTGCACAATTACAAAATTATAATAACATAAATGCACATCACATTTTGTCTTTGCTCAATAGTGGGTTTTCTTGTGCAGTGCTGGCCATGGAACCTAAGGTTTTGTGTGTTCCCAGCAAGTGCATGCTCATTCAGCTCTGCCCTGATCAGGAATAAGGGAATGCTTTATTTTTTTTATTTATTTATTTATTTATTTATTTATTTATTTATTTATTTTGGCAGAACTGGAGATTGAACTCAGGCCTTTGCACTTGCGAGGGAAGCGCTTAATCTGAGTTCTCTATCTCCCTGACCCCAGGAATGCTCTAAGCAAAGAGCAGAATGTGCTCTCCCAGATGCGCTTCAGAGCCCCGCACCTGAACTTTCATGAGCAGTGGAAGGCAGTGCATGGCAGGTGCAAGCGTTTGGCTCATCACAACAGAACCAGGAGCACAGAACACAAATGTGGAAACGTCACGACCCACAACTGCAGCCCAGAAGGCTCGGCAGGACAAGAAGCTCCCCAAGCTTTACATGGTAGGAGACCCGACTCCTTGGGAACAGACATGTTCAACACACAGACAACCAGAAATTGCCAGCGATACCCAGCGTCCCAGCTGCACAGAAGCCCTTCCCACTCCACCCCACCCCAGCCTAGCCTTTAAATTCCCAGGGGAGCAACCCTGAGGCTAACCCAGGGCTAGCTGTGAAGCTCTTCTGCCCTGAGGACACATGCGCAGGACCACAGGCGCTCCCTACCGGATCTGTGAGCACAGCTCTGCAGTATGGTGACCAAACCCCACTCAGTCATGGCCAAGAGACGTAGGTCAGGGTGTGCATGGCAGTGCTGGCCAAATCGAGGGGCTGCGTCCATGTGAGGGGCAGTGACCACGAGCAGCACAGGTGCCAAAGGCTGGAGCCTAGTGTGTTTCACGGCACGTGGGATGCCCGGTGTATAAACGCAAACGTGTGTGTGCTTACCTGGCATGCGCTCATGGGTGCCTTTAAGCTCACAAATTTTTGTGTAACCTTTACACAAAGCTGAGACCCACAGCACATGTAGTCCTCAGGAGTCTGTACTCTGTCAGCCACATGCACATGGAGCCAGATACATCCATATGTGGAGTAAGCATCGGTTGTTTTTTTTGTTTTAATTTTATATACTGGTACTGGGTCTCCTTATGAGCTCACATTCAGTGATCCTCCTGTTTCAGCCTCCTAGTGCTGAGATTACAGGCATCGGCCACCATACCTGGTCATGGTGGCTGGCTTTGCATGCTCCAACTGGAGTCAGCATGGCAGGTGGTGCCTGTGCTTCCCAAGGCAGGGGTTTAGACTGCTGAGCTGCTCCACAGGCCCAAGAGTCAGGTATGAAGCGATGCCATACACACATGATTCTCAAGACTTATAGGGAAACAGACACTGTGACCTCATCTGGTCACAGATCCTTGGGCGATCCAAGCCCTGAAAATTATAGAATCTTTCTTTCTGCAGTCAATAACATACTGTGTATTTTTTGAGACAAGACCTCAGCACATTGTTCAAGCTGGCCTTGAACTCACTTTGTTGCTCAAGTTGTCCTCACACTCACAGTGATCCTCCTGCCTCAGCCCCCTGAATGCTGGGACTCTTGGGGCACACCACCATGTCAGGCCCAGGGACCAATATTTTAAGAAATTCTTGGTGTATGAAACATAGAGGATTGGTACTGGGTTTGTATTGTTGCAGTCTAATTTTACCTTAGAAAACCAGTTTGAAACAAAGTGTAGAATTCAAACAAGTTACTCAAAGCAATTGCTGAGGAGTTCTAAGTGCCTTTGGTTTTTGGAAGTGGCTGTCAACATGTCCTTTCCCAAGGCGCCCCTGAAAAGATTCAATGACCCTTCCAGTTGTGCCCCATCTCCAGGTGCTTATGATGTTAACACTTCAGAGCCACCCAAGGGACCAGTATCCTTTCAGAAATCACAAAGATTTAAAAAACGAAAAGAATCTCAACAAAACCTTAATGTTGACAAAGATACTACCAAACCTGCTTCAGCTAAGAAAACTAAGGCTCTGGAGAAGGAACGTCAGAAAAGTGATAAAAGTGGTAAAGATTTGAAAAGATTAGAAAGAGAGATTCGCGTCCTCATGCAGGAGTGAGGTGCTCAGGACAAGCGAATCCAGAGTATGGAAATGGAGTTGGAGAAGATGGAAGCAAAGTTAAATGTAGCAGTCAGGAAGAAAACATCCCTCTCTGCAAGTAACGCTTCACTGGAAAAACAGCTTATGGAATTAGCCAGGACTAACGAACTACTGAAATCTAAGTTATCTGAAGATGGTAACCAGAAGAATATGAGGATCCTAAGCCTGGAATTAATGAAACTTAGAAACAAAAGAGAAACAAAAATGAGGAGTATGATGGCCAAACAAGAAAGCATGGAGATGAAGCTGCAGGTCACTCAGAGGAATTTCCAAGAGTCTCAGGGGAAGATAGCGGAACTTGAGGGGACCGTTTTAATGGGCATCTTGGAGGCTACCACCTGTAGGGAGGGAGGCCTGGAGCAGGCGCCACAGGGCCACACTTTCCTGCCAGAGCCAGGGCACCACAGGCCCAGACCACAGCTAAAGAATGCCATGTGGGTGCTAGAGAGAACACCAGAGTCAGTGACCATAGTGTGGGCAGCACGCACAGGGCCAGGCAGAGGCTGGCCAAGCTCCATGGCTGTGCCTAATCTGTTCTGTGGAAATATTGTGAGGAACAGATGGGACCATGGTATCCCATGTATAGCTATGAAAACACCATGTTTGAGCTCAAGATGTAGTCACTGTTAAGTGCCCTGAACTCAGGTTCTGCCACAGCTGTCCCTGAATCAACTGCAGATCTTGTCATGTTGCCCAAACTCCAAACAGGTCAGTGCTGAGCAGGTGGGACCAGACCATGCCCGGAGGCCCTGACCTCAGCAAGCATGGATCTGGTTCACTGCTCCTGCTCTGACCCCAAGAGTAGAGCTGCAGTCCTCATGCTCCCCATGGCAAAGAATGGGAGGATTTTATTCCTCCTACCAGGAATAATTTGTTTCATACTACCAATGACTTTGTGCATAAAACTTTCCCATTGGCCAGGCAAGAAAACCTGTGTTACAATTAAGAGACAATTTTATAAGTGTATGCCCCTTAGGGTTTGCTAGAGGAATATGATACAGAAAAGATTCATTTGGGGATACCTGCAGGGTCACAGACGCCCCAGGCAGACAGGCAGTGAGCTTGCAGTTGTGGACTCAAGAGGTGGTGTCGAGTGAAGAACAACAGGCTGGCCAGCAGGGGGAGTCAGAGTGGTGAGCGGGCACAAGCAGAGCTGTGAAGTTCCCAAGCGGAATCGTAGGCTGCTCCGTCACCTTGGGACTCCTGCCCCAGCTAAGTGGAGCTGAACACAGCCTTGCTTTCAGGGAGATTGGGCTCATTTGGGAAGAAAGGGGATGGAAAACTCCCAGAGAGAGTTAAAATGAGAGAATAAGGCTGACAAAGTTGTGTAAGGACCCAGAAGAAAAGTACAAATCATCAGAGCTCCAGATAGAGCAGCAGCCTGCGGGTCTGCAGAAGTGGGCTGCAGCACGAGGAGGCACAGGGAAGACGGAGCTCTGCCAATGCAGAGTGTGCACAGTGTGTGGTACCGGGAAGGATTTGAAAGACAGGCAGAGCGGCGAATCAGGTGAACAGCCACAGGAAGTTCCAGCGTGACAGGAGGCACACCAGGGAAGGCGACAGAGCCAGGGGACAGCTTCGTTGGGAACACAGCAACGACAAAGAGCTTGAAAATCAGTACAGCAGAGAGGCGCGGGTGTCAGAGAAACTAAAAACTCTAAGCTACGTGAGACGCAGGAAACTCCTCGTATTTTCCGAAGTGAAGCGTTGGAGTCTGAAAAAATAAAATTAAAGTTGAGACTGGAAAAAAAAAAAAAAAAACATAAAAAATCTGCCAAAGTTGCAGAGATCTATCAAGGAGATGACAAACACTGTATGTGGGGAAAGAGTCAAAAACTTGTGACTCCATGTGAAAGAAACTTGTACCTCAGGCTTATGCTGTGAAGCAAAGTGAAGCTGTGACAGAAAGGCAAGAACTCTTCCACAGAGTTTCTCTGAAGAAGAAATGCTCAGACCCAAGAAGCACTGTGCCAGGCTGAGAGTAAAATAAGGAGATAGAATAGGTGACCAGAGCCAACATTTCCTCTCTTCTGAAGCGCTGCTGGGGCCTTTCTGGGAGACAGCCACCTTAGGGGCAGAAGGTAAAGCTTAGATTGCAGGTCAAGGATGCAGAGAGAGACAGAGATCGCTGTTGGGACAAGAAGGCCAAGGAGGTCAGAACTGCTCTCAAAATTGAGATGGAGGACGACCTGTCCCTCCTTCCGGCTCCCCCGGTACGCCAGTGCCCCAACATGGTTTGCTTCAGTGTCCTCCTAGCTACAAAGCCCTATGCTCCACTACAACACCCAAGCAGACAATCCCTGACAGATCCCTGCCCTCATGGAGCAACTAGAGTGGATTCTGTAGCTTTCTGGGGAAGTACAAGCACCTGGGCCTGATAGGCGCAGGAAGGGAGGCCTGGGACCCTTATTTGCAGGCCCAGCCTCCACATCAGGCCCTCCAGAACAGGCCTGGTCTCAGCCCTCAGCATCCCTGACACAGGCTGCCAGCTTCTGTGGTGGTGGCACTTTCCAGCACTCCTTGGGTTTTAGACTAGGGGAGATCCTAGGGGACCTGAAACCTGTGCTGCAGCACAAGCCCAAAGAAAGTCATTTGGTGTCCTGTAATCCTGCTCGTGATTTATTTCTCTGCTTCTGTGGGCTCCTGAAGTCCTGGGAATGTTCATAGGCATTTTATCCTGAGTAGGGAGGGCAGACAGTGAACAGTGCTGCTGACACTGACCGGCAGCTGACGGAGACCAGTGGCAGTGACCCGGCACCTGGAGAGCCAGCTGTGGTGTGGTCCAACCCTGGTGCACAGGGTAGAATAGGACTGTGATGGGCAGCAGCAGCAGCAGGAGAGACTGAGTGCCCAGAGGAGTCGGCCTGCAGAGTCCAGGACAAGCTGGCATTGAATAATGACAACTGGGAACAGCCCTGACCACAACTTGGCTGTGTCAATTGTGGTCACGGGGTGACATGGAGAGTCCTAGCAGAGTATCACTGGGATGATTTACGATTTCAATATGAATTGAGCAAAGGAACCCTCATCCAATTAGCTACCAAACTGTGCACTGAACACAAAGGAATTAAAAGCACAGTTGTGAGGGGTGGACCGAGGTGCAGAGTGACGGGACCTGAGACTCAACTTAAACGTGAAGAGTCCTGCAAAGGAAAGACAGATGGGCGAGTTGGAAGAATCAGGGAAACAGAGCCAGGAAGTTACAGAGCACATGGAGTGAGTAAACGATCTACTCTCAACACACAGAAGAAGGACATGGTGTCATCCAGAAACACGGCAGAGGGAAGAGGTGAGAAGAGGAGCGCTCATCATAGAAGGATGAGGCAGGGGCTCCTCTTGAGGGCTGGATGGCAGGAGGGAAAGGGAGGCCAAGGAGACCAATCCTAAGCGATTTGCATTTAACCCAAAAAAAAGCCTGGTCTCGTGGGCATTGCCTTTGGAGTCTCTGCAGGGAGAGCTGCAGAGGGCCAGCAAAGAAAGGGGTGAAAGTGTGCTGTGGTTTCCTCTCTCAGGAGCGAGTAGAGCAGTCCCTGAAGTCAGAAGCCAACTCTAAATGGTTTTGAAAGATTTCCAACAAGATGTAAGACCCATGTATTCTGCTGAATTCAAAAAGCAAAGACACTTCATAGATGAATGGAATGGAAAAGCAGAAAACCCAGTGAAATGGCAGGGCCTTCACAGGGACGTTTGCTTGCATGTGCCGTGTGCTGCTGAGGACTCAGGACCATATTTTAGGAAACAGTTGGAGCTGAAGGAAAACAAACTGAAGAATTACAAAGCAAAATGAGCGCCATAATGAACTGTAGGGGTGCACAAAGGAAACTGATGACCTCAGGAAACAGAAGAGGAGGGAAAGGGGACCAAGTCGTTGGAGGAAATCTTCATGCTATTTCCATGCAGCGAAACACAGCACCGTGGGTATAAAGGGGAAGAAATGGAGCAGAGGCTCCTGAAATGAGGAAGATGCTTCTAGATGGATGGCCATGGGACTTGGGTGACCAAACAATGACCCCAACATATCCTGAGACCAACCTAGCAATCTGTTCCTAAAGATTCTTTTTCAGAACTTTGCTAAATTCCTAGAAACAAAATCTCACTCAACTGATTCATCACCATACATTTCTGTTCTTGACATGAACCTCTAGATGCATCAAGAAGGGGAGAACTGAATCAAAGGCCTCTGAAAGCTCTTCAGGCCCAGCAGAGCCAGGCAATAGGATGCAGGGGTTTCTCTAAAGAGGGTTTCTCTAAAGGAGAGTGACTGTGCCTGTAGGACTGAGGATTACGCGGGGGCCTCACATGTTCCCAGGGCCCAACACTGGCAGTGCTCAGCGCCTCATGGGTCTGCAGTGGTTCTGGGAGCAGGCTTGACAGCCCCGTGCTGGGCACAAGAGAGCTGTCACCAGTGAGCACAGTTGCAGCAAAGACACAAGATCAGACAGGAGACACGAGTTCCAGCTGAATGTCCTTTTGCAGTGAGGTCTCTGAACCAGCCAAATTATGATCGCAAGCATTCCAAGCACCCAGAACAGCTGTTGTAATGGATCAGGTGCCAGACTGCCCCAGAGCAGGACCATCGCTGCTACATCCTGGAACAGGAGGCCTGGCAAGACATCCTGGGAACCACACGTGCCTAACACTCAAGGCCTAATTGAAACCTCACCTGGAGAACCACCAAGTTAGCAACAGCAGGCATGGAGAGCAACAGCAGGTTCAGCTCTATGGCCTGTCCTGTTCTGTGCACCTGAAATACTGTGCAACTCAAGAAGACAGCAAAGAGAATGGAAAGGACCTTGGCTCCATGGAATGTACCGTATGTGGCTGCAGGAGGGAGCAGGCCAGAAATCCAGCCTGCAGTGTGCCCAGCCACTCTGCTCAGAGGCTGCAGTAGTGTAGCAGAGGATGTGAGTGCTGCATAATCCAGGCATCTCCATGGGATTCCAGGCTGGAAGTCACCTGCGGGCACACGGAGTGCACAGGGCTCCTGGGTACTGCCCTTGCTGGCCCTTCCCTGGCCCCTCTGATCTATTTCTGAGATACAGAAGGAAGCTCGTCCTGAGTATCTGCTTTGCATAAATCTCCCTGTTCTTTTGAGAGACCATCACTGTCTTCAGTGTGTTTCACTCTGAATCATCCTTCCTGACTCCTGGGGAGGAGATGCTCAGACCTACATGTCAGTCCAGCATGATCCCCTTGCTTCCAGTGACATGGCCAGCTAATGCAGCCCTTGGGAGGGGGCACCTGGTGCTCTGTATCCTGAAGACAGACTGCCTTCTGCAGGAGACTGTGAGAATCTGCAGGCACACTGCACACCTCACATCCCTGCCACACTGTGATGATCAGCAGCAGAGAACTTGTGCCTAGCAGCATTGACCTACAGTGTTCACACAAGCTGGCACTGGACACCTGGGAGCAGCCATGACCACCACCTGGCTGTGTCAACTCTTGTCACGGGGTGACATCAAGAGTCTTAGCAGAGTATCACTTGGATGATTTATGATTTCCATTCAAATTGAGCAAAGAAAACCTCAGGTGACAGACCACAAAACTGTACACTGAATAACTATGAATTAAATGTACAGCTGTGAGGGCGTGGACTGGGGTACAGAGTGACAGGACTTGAGACTGAACTTGAATGTGAAGGACTGTGCAAAGGAAAAGGCAATGGATTAGTTAAAAGGATTAGGAAAACAACACCTAGGAGTTACAAAGCATATGGATTCAATAAAAGATCAGTTCTCAAGACAATAGCAGAAAGGACATGGCATCATCAAGAAACATAGCAAAGGGAAGAGGTCAGAAGAAGAGAGCTCACATATTGCAGGATGATGGCAGGGCATCATTCGAGGGCTGAATGGGCAGAAGGAAATGCCTGTCAAAGAGAATAGATTTTAAGTGCTTTGTGTTTAACCCAGAAAAAGTTTGGTCACCAGCACAGTGCAGGAGGAGTCTGCGGGGAGAGCTGTCAATGGCCAAGAAGCAAAGGGGTGAAAGTGCACTGCAGCTTCCTCTCTCAGGAGAGAGTAGAGTAGTCCAGAAAGTCATCAGCCAACCCCAGATGGCTCTAAAAGATTTCCACCAAGAGGTAAAACCAGTGTGTTTTGCTAACTAGAAAAGCAAAAACAGGAGTTTGGCCTGTCTGCAGCATGAGTATGGAAGGTCAGAGGACTTGCAGTGGGTATCCCTCCCTCTCAGAATACAGGCAGACAACAGGCAGCTACAGGGATCCAGTGAGTCGGCCTGTGGAACATAATCATGGACATTTGTTCAGCCTGTGGCAGGCTATCCTATTTTCATACGATGCAGAAAATGCTGGCTAGCTGTGGGGCCCAGGGAGTCCAGCCTGTGTGTGTGACCAGGGCAGGAGATTTGCTCAACTTTGCTTGGGCCTGGCGAGTAGTCACAGGAGCTTTGCTTAGCCCTACCATGCCCCTTCAGAACTGTCTCAGGAAACTTGCTGACCCATGCCCTATTCCTGTCCCGTCATTGCTGAGTCTGGGTGAACATTGGAAACTTTAAAAATACCAAAACAGGCTGAGGAGATAGCTTGGTGGTATAAGTGCCAGCCTGGAAAGTTCAAGGACCCAGGTTCAATCCCTGGTAATACATGTCATGCTTGCCCCAGAACTCTGGGCACACTGTGCCAGTCATGGAAACTGGGTGTGGTGCTGCAAGCCTGTAATCCCAGTGCTCAGGAGGCTGAGACAGAAGGATCACTGAATTTGAGTTGTGTACTGAGAACCTGTATCAATTAATTAATTAAGAAAAAAAATTATAAATGAAGAAAGGAACAAAGGACTATCTCAGACCTCCAGCACAGCCAGAGCAAGTCCAGGAGACAAAGATACAGAACAACTTACAAGTCCCACACCTAAAATTTCTGAAATGATAGAAACTAAAGCAAAGAAACAACTGCATCGGGGTATAGAAGAAATCAGAGCCGAAACAATCTCTCAGGTCAAAAGAGAAATGACAATAATCATGAAAGAATTGCTCAGCACACTGAAAGAAGATACAGATCTGAAAATAGAGAAAAGAAAACTGATGAAAGTGTTGAACAAACAACATAGGAAAGAATTAGAGTACATGCAACAGATTCAAACAGATATGTAGGAAATTCAGAATTCCACTGAAAGCTGGCAAAACTGCTTGAATGAAACTGAAGATAGACGGTGAGAGCGTGAAGACTGCACTACAACCAGTCAATGCCAAAGATCTCTTAAATCTAACAAAGAACCAGGAAATAATTCAGCAGCAATAAGTTAATATAACGAAAAGCAATACAAGACAAACATGTGTCACTGAAAGAGCAGGAGGCAGCATAAATGACATAAAAGACTACTTGCAGGAACAGCTGCAGAAAAATTTCCCAAGGCACAGTGCACAGGAACCTGCAGCATGGAAACATCCCACTGTGTGCAGAGGGTGACATGGCAGTATGCGAATGTGAGCTGGAATCCAGGACTTTAGGAGAACAAAAGCTTATCCTACAGTGTGCTATGACTCACTGTGCACCAGAAATGTTCCCAGACAAGGGAATGAGGCCCAGGGTGAACAGGTGGATCTGGGGGATCACCCTCTTACCACGCAGTCAGGGGTGCTAACTCCCTGTGCACACAGACCCCATTCTGGAGCTCACGGTGCAGACTCTGGTGGGAAAATGTACCTTGCCTGGCACCTGTCTCTGGGACCTCACTTGTCATCTCTCCTTGGCCAGCTGCTCACTCTGAACTCCCAGGAGAGCCCAAGGCTGACACTGTCCCAAACTATCTGTGGCCCTGCAATAGGCACAACCAGGCCTCAGCCTCAGCCGCTCCCAAACTAGGCACTGTGCCTAGTTTCATTCCAGGGCACTGTGCACTCAACAGCGTACTGCACTAGCTGCATGCAGCTTGCCAGGCCAGCAGTGTTGGCTTCCTGATGCCCTGCAGGTCCTGTTCCTGGACTGTTCTCCCCAAGAGAGTCAATAGAGTCTGTCCTGTCTTTAATCTTTCCTGCTAAGGGAGCTCTAGTGGCCAGAGCATGCAAGAGGCCCCTGGGCCTGAGGTAGGGATTCAAGCTGGCAAAGCTTCACCACTGAGAAGAGGCTGGGCTGGAAGACGTGATGAGGAGCAGCGCTGGCTGCCAGGGGACCTTGTGTGGCTGTGGCCCAAAGGCCCCAAGGAAGCTTTACCAGTGCAGCAAGCAAGTAGCTTCCAAGGGAGTACTACTGGGCAGCAAATGCATGGGCAAAATCAATAGGCCAGGGTGGTCACCATGTATCCTGGGCTTACTTTAAATTCTTTGTGCCTCAATGATACCACATTTTGTGAACAAGTCCTCTCTGCAGGATGAGGGTGATGCAGGCAGAGGGGAGGTGTTGGGGAAGGCCACAGGTGCAGGTACACGGAAGGAATCTGCTCGGGAGGAGGGTGCTGCAGAGCTGTGTGGCGGGGACCATAGCCTAGATGCCCTGAGTATCTCAGAGTGTACATGCATCTCACACCTGTCCCTGCATCTCACACCTGTCCCTGCATCTCAAGGGGAGAGAACTCGGAGCATATTGGGTCTAGTGTGTAGCCGTGCAACACTGGCCAGGCACAAGTGCAGTGCTGGGCTCAGGGCTACAGAGTGCTCAGCCACTTCTCCCAAAGGCTCCACCAGCATAGTGAGCACAAGTGCTGTGTGCCTCAGGCTTCCCCATGCAGGCCAGGCCTGAGGGCATACAGAGCCACCTGGAGGCCCAAAGAGCCTGGGACAGTGGCTGAGCCTGGCTCTTCTTGGTCCTTCTACTTTGCTCCTCTCTGCCTTTCCCCAGGTGGGAGGAGGCAGTTCCCATGCAATTTCCCTTTCACACAAATCTCACAGAGAAACTCAGCCTCCTGGGAGATAGCTGCCCCTGCATTCCTGCCTCCCTTCCCTTGTTTCTGCCTCCAGGGCAACAATATGGCCCCGGAGGGAAGCAGGGAAGAGTGACTTCCCCGCAGACAGCTGTGACAGTCACCACCCAGCAACTAGTGCCTGGCTGGGGTCTGCAGGAGGACGCCCTGCTCTGCTCGCAGGTCAGAGACACAGGATGGCTATGACCCTGAGCTGACCTGATTGCCTGGTCCCCATTGTTCCTGGGCTGCCATAACCAAGCGCCAGAGACTGGCGCAGAATCTCAAGAGACCCTGAGGAGGAAGGGAAACATCCAGCTGAGAGGCTGGCCAAGAGAGCAGGCCGCTCCTCCCAGGGCACCTTCTCAGGGCCTTTACCCCATCTCCGAGTCAGGAGCCCTCCTGGCACAGTCACCTCCTAAAGCGTCTCCCTTCACACCACCACCTTAGCACTAAGGGTCAAGACCTAAGTCTGGAGGGGCCACTTTAGAGCCCTAGCAGAAGCCTACAGTGAACCCCCCCCCCCCCAGCGACGCAGCAGGGATTGATTTTTGAAGGATTTTTCTGGCAAAAGATCAAGCCTGTGTGCATGCTGGGCAAAAGAGCCTTCTACCTTATGGGCACCAAGCAAATACCACAGTTGCTGTGGAGACCGTGGAAAGGAGGCTCAAAAGGGAAAACTATGATACCCTTAACTCACTGCACACGGCTTGGAGAACTCAACAACCTGAAGTCAGGGATACAGCATTGGCTGTAGCAGAATCTCAAGAGCCAAGACAGGCAGCCAGCCTAGGTGTGCATCCCCAGAGGATCAGGGAAAGGGAAGGACACACACAAACATGGGGAAGAGGGGAGGATCTCCCAACTGTGAAGAACAAAATAGCTACAGGAGGTGGTTCCTGCTTTGGTTCTCAGCACTGTGGGTGACTGAGGCAGGATTACAAATCCAGGCCCAGACTGAACAACTGAGGGCTTTAGTGAGTCCCTGCCTCCAAATTTTAACAAAGTTGTTTTCAGTGTCCAGAAAGTTCAATCCCCAGGAGCACAACAACGAAACAAAGAACAAAACTGAGGCAAATTATCACTTGTGGGGCTGGACCTGGAGATCACCCTGTTCAGCAGAACAAGCCCAGCAGAAAGCTGCTTTCTGTACTGTGTGGACTCCGGGCAACACGGACCGCACAAAAACAGAAGGCGGCAGTGGGACACTGCTCGGGGTGGAGTGCTTGCCTAGCATGCCCCAGGCCAGGGCTGCCAGGCCCAGCACCAGGTAGGAAACCCAACAAGAGCAGAGGGAGCAGCTGACTGAGAGGCAGACATGCTTAGCTGCCAGGCAGGGAGCAGGGCTGGGCGAGGGTGGGAGGAGGCGAGGCGGGAGAAGTGGGGTCACAGGATGGCCTGTAAATGACAGGCTCTAATGAAAATACAGCTAACAATAAGAGCTACATATCCATAGCAGCCCCTAAACTGCTAGTCCATACACAATTTAGGTATACAAATATGTATGTACATCTCTGCTTAAATGTATAAAGGTAAATATGAATCTCTCTCTGTCTCTCTGTCTCTGTCTCTGTCTCTGTCTCTCTGTCTCTCTCTGTCTCTGTCTGTCTGTCTCTCTCTCTCTCTGTCTCTCTCTGTCTCTGTCTGTCTGTCTGTCTGTCTGTCTCTGTCTCTGTCTCTCTCTCTCTCTCTCTCTCTCTCTCTCTCTCTCTCTGTCACCTCGAGACAGAGCCTAGGAAAGCTCATGGTCCCAGAGCATGGGTGTCAGGGAGCCACGCACAGTGATGAAGCCCACAACACAGTTTGCTGGTTGCCATCCTAATCTCCTGGTGTCCAGCTATAGTTGTCCCCAGATCAACTGCAGATCTCTCACCTTGCCTATCAGTCCTAGCAGACCAGGCCAGACTACACCCAGCCCAGAGATCCTGACCTTGGCCAGCAAGTACCCGCCACATTGCTCTGACTCCTGATCCTGCCCACCCCAAGTGGCCTCATGCTCCCCAGGGCCAGGCCCGAAAGAATCTTATTCCTCCCCCTGGGAATACTTGGCTCCACACCACAAGTGAGTTTGGGCATAAACCTTTCCCAGTGGCCAGCCTCAGGAAGACAACCACTGCACATGCCCTGGCTCCTAGGTGACAGCGGGCGCTGATCTCCTCATTGCTCATGCGCAGCCCCACAAAGGTGCAGGTGTGGGGACGGTTGGCACAGGTGCAGGTGGGGTTCCCACAGTGCACTCTGCTGGCAGAATCTGCAGGGAATGAGTGCCCCACTCCTGGAGAGCTGCATACTGGCGGGATCCAGTCAGTGGCTTACCCAGGCTCAGCACAGTCCTGAGCCTGTCCTGTCACAAAACAAAGGGACCTGGGCTGGGAGCTGAAGAAGCCCGAGGGCTGGGGCCAGCCAGGTCTGGGTGGGCTCTCCCCTGAAGATGCAGCTCAGGAGTCAGTCATCCAAGACAGTCCCAGAGTTGCTCCATCTGGATCCAGATCTGCAAGGCCTTTCCTAATCTGCTCCAGGGGACATGGGGTCCTTGATCTGTCACAGAGAGCTGAAAGGTGTGCACAAGGGGCCAGAAGGAGTTGGCAACAGAGAAGAGGGGAGAAACAGCAGGCCCAGCCTGCCTGGGGGTGTTGTGTACAGAGCAGGAGGAGTCCAAGCTTGCCAGCACAGAAATGATAATGTGGGGAATGGGGGAAGGCTCCGTGTCCTGATGTCCTGACCCGTGTGTAGTGGATCGAATCCTAGATAGATTAGAAATGTGGGAATTAAGTCACCAAAAATGCAATACTTCCAGGTCTTCCTCTGGATTTCCCTCGTCAGTAAAGCGGTCCCAGCATGGAAATTCAGCCCTGACCCCATGGTCAGAGGGAACCTGCTCAGGGGAAGGATACCCCAAGTCCTTGCCTTTCCATGACAGTGGAGCAGAAGTGACAATGCTGGGGGCTGAGGCCAGCAAGCTGAGGGCTCCTGTGCAAAACCCCAGCGGTTTTTGCCTCAGGTAGCAGTGAACAAGGAAGGCACAGAAAAACAGAACATGATCACTGATTAAGGCCACAATGGGGCAAAGAAACCTGAACCCAACACCAGCTGCAGAGGACAGCTGAACTGGACAAAGTCCCCACCCTGCAGGTGTACAGCAACTGGAGTTTACATTGGAATCAGAGGCAAAGCTGTCCTCACCACTGACCAAACTCCTACAGCTCTTGGCCTAAGGCAGGAAGGGCTGGAGGCACCTGAGTCCTGCGTGCAGGAGGCCCAGCTGCCAAGAGGGGAGAGGGTCCCACACTAATGAGTTTCCAGCCACATAGGAAGTCCTCAGGTTTTTCAGGAGGGGCTTTCCCCAGTCCCAGGAGAGTAGACCTCTGAGTTTTGCCTTCCAGAGCTGCTGTATGTGTCCCTGACACTGGCTGTGGAAACCTCCCCATGTGCCTGAAGAGTGCTATAACTGCCACCTGTCCTTACTCTCCCTTTGCCAACTGTGGCCACATGCTGTCCACCCACAAGTGCCCACTCAGTTTACAGAAGATGTCAGAGAGTTTCATAGACTCCCATGGGCCCAGCTGACAGCCAGTGGGTCTGGAATCCCAGAGGACTGTGTTTCCCTGGTGCTTTTAAATCACAAAATGTAGCTTTTGGGTTTTTTTGTTTGTTTGTTTGTTTTTTGTTTTGTCTTTTTGAGACAGGGTCTCACTATGCAGTTCAGGCTGGCCTCAAGCTCACTTTGTAGCTCAGGCTGGTCTCGAACTCACAACAATCCTCCTGCCTCAGCCTCCCGAGTGCTGGGATTACAGGCATGCGCCACCACGCCCGGCTCCCACAAAATGTAGCTTTTGAATCACAAAATGTCCCATGTGTTTAGACAAAAAAAATTTTTTGACAACATTTGTCACCCATTTTTAATGTCTCTTCTGACTTGGCCCACAATAACTCAGTTTCAAAATATTTGGGTGGCTGAAGGAGTGGTGCCACCATGACGTGTGTTTTTGGCAGTGAGCCTCCTACAGCAGCTTGCTTTGCTGCCAGGTCAGCAGCCCTATTGCCTTGACCTTTTTGATGTCTAGGACAGTGTATCACTGCCATTTCAGTGGGCCACTATATTTTTGATGTCTTTTTTTCCTGTGGTTAGGAGGTCTCTTTTTAGACTAAAGTCCCCAGAGGCAGTGTTTCTGAACACACTTTTTTTTTTTTTTTTTAACGGTCATAACCATTGTTTCTGCCCTCCATACTCCATCTATTACCATACGGTTCCCATCTGCAAACAGGATGAGGTTGGGGTCTTGGAATGGTGTGCCCCGTAGGTCACGTTTTGCAGAATGATCTTGCTCTGGGGGTTCTAACGACATTGGAAGGGGGAAGGTAGGATCAATGGCCTGTATAGTTTTAAGAGTTAGATGTGAGTCTTTAAGGAGGGTTGCCTGGCACTGGGCCAGCCCAGTATCAGAGAGCCATATTTTATTAGGGCCCCACAGCAGTGTCTCCACAAATATGCCTAACTTTTGTCTCACAGTTAATTTGTTAGAGTCTTTTACTAATACAACATCTGCTTCAGTGCTCTGCAAGTATAATGGCCACCAAGGAGCTATGTAGTCCAGTCTTTGGACAGATAGGCCACTGGGCACTTTTATGATCTTAAGGTCTGAGTTAAGACTCTCTTTATAGCTCCTGAATCTCTAGCTAACAACAAATCACCTATACACTGTTAAGAGACAAAAGTTAGGATTGTTATTATCAAAAGGCACCAGATTTTTTGATAAAACTTTTCCAAGAACAGTAAAGGAAATTTTGAATCCTTGGGAAGTCATGTTTACATCATTGGCACTTGTGGTTTTCTTTCCTCTGGATCCTCTTCTTAAAAGTAAACAATTACTGGGAAGCAGCTGTCAAGGGAATATAAAAGAATCTATCTTTAAATCTAACACAGCATACTAGATCTAGTTAGGTGGAAGCAGACTTAAACACCTTAAATATGAAGTGTAACCAGAGAACCATTATTTTTTATCAGCTATGGACATTTTAGTAGTTAAATCCCTGTATAGTATTAACATGTTGATATATATATATAT